>JANHAO010017496.1:0-13966 GCA_026873985.1 Saraca asoca
AAAAATATAAAAAGAGATTTTAAATTATATTCTATTTACTAACTAAAACAATTTAAACCAAAATATGCACGAGGGCACATGCAAGGATTTGAAGCATGAGTTTGTCATGTAAAAAAATTAAATTATGACTTTTTTTGTTTTGGATTTCTCAGGCACACTTGCAAGCAAGTTTTATCGAACAAACATCTTGTACAACCTCGTTTGGCTAAACAGGCATCGTGACAGCATCTGTTTTTCGAATCCCATTTCAACCGCCAAACATGCCGCAATTCATCAGCGCGCCGAGCCTGAATTAGTCTCATCGGCGCGCCGGATACAAGCCAGCTCTCACGTGTCAACGAGATCTTATACCGTCGGAAAGTGTGCTCGTCATTATTATTATTATCTAAACTATTTTATGATTTTTCAACGAAGACGGAGTTTCAAATCACTTAATTAAATCTACACCGTTGGATTTAAAATTGACACGACAATCCCTTTATTACCCACTCTCTCTTCATTAATCTATATTGTAGACCCCAGCGCAGCTTTTCCAGTTATATCTATTTGTCCCCATCAATCATGCATACTTGGCCTACCATTTATAACGGAGGAACTGAATAAGATCAGAGCAATATTAAACTCTTTTTTTTTTCACAAGATTAAGTAGGTCAAAATATAAATTATTAAAATTTGAGAAGTGAAATTAAAATTTTCAAAGTACTGGTATATTTTAAAATATGAAGTAAAATATTTTCCTAAACAGTTTCTCCAGATAACTAAAAAGGAACATTGTAATTTAAAATTTTTTGGAACAAAAATATCCTTCCATCTTCCTAAATGAATTTGTCCTGTTAATTTGGCGGCACGCACATGTCTAAAATGTACAAAATTTTCACACATTAGACATTAATATATACGCTTTATGCATGAGTTTATATGATTTTTTTATTGTATAAGAATTATGTGTATACTATAATGTGTAGTCTTGATCTAATGCTCCAAGTAAATCTTTGCATTTGATTTGGATGCTCTACAAATAAAAATTCTTTTACATTATCATTCACTTATATTTTATTATATATTTTGAAAAAATTGTTATAACTAATTTGTTATTAATAATTTTTAATTATTTTTACTTTTAAATGATGTGACACATTTTTGTGCTAAATGTGTAAAACATTTTATAATCATAATAGAACAAATTTAAGTTATAAATCTTTTGTTAATAATGAGATTTAGATTATTGTGCATTAACTACAGTTTCACTAAAATTTTATTTATTTTGTTACTTCTTAATTTTAAATAAAAAAATATATATTGTTGCTCTCTTTCACAAACGTACACACATTATATCCTCAAGTTTCTCTGTGTACATCAGAGATAGGGAGGTCCACCCATTGAAGCAACCCACTCTCTACAGTACGCTCCTGTCCTTCCCCTGCACTTTTTTCCGCCTATAAAAGCGCCCCTCTCTCCAAGTCCTCGTCACCGCTTACAATCTCAAGATTGAGAGTACCCACCTGTACTCAAAACTATACGAACCTTCTCTTATCTTCTCTCAGCCTCCACTCATTTTCATTCATTCATTCATATTCTTTAGACACAACAATGAGGCTCTCTGTAAAGCCTCCACACCAAGCTCATACACTCACTCCCTCAAACTCCGTCCCTAAACCCCGCTGTATAAACATCATTCAGCCTACAATACCCGACAACTTGTCCATGTCAGAGGACACACGACAAGCCGCAAAAAGGCTAGAAAAATTAATTAGACCGGTTGATCATAATATGTCATCCTCCTCCCCATCCTCATCGGAGTTTGCTCTTAGACCGGCTAAACTCCGAAGAAGATGGATGGAATACCAAGGCATGAGGAACTGGGACGGATTACTTGACCCATTGGACGATAATCTCCGCTCCGAAATCCTTAGGTACGGCCATTTTGTAGAGGCGGCGTATAAATCCTTTGAGTTTGATCCATCCTCGCCATCCTACGGCAGTTGCCAGTACCCGAAGAACAAGGTTTTGGACGGTTGTGGATTGTCAAACACCGGATATAAGGTGACCAAACACTTACGTGCTACCTCAGGTATTCAGCTACCTCGTTGGGTCGAAAGAGCACCGAGTTCAAACTGGTTAGGAACTCAATCAAGTTATATCGGTTACGTGGCAGTGTGTGACAACAAGGAAGAGATTAAACGACTTGGTCGGCGAGATGTCGTAATTGCATACAGAGGAACAACCACATGCTTGGAATGGCTTGAGAATTTGCGTGCCACTCTCACCAACCTTCCTTCCTTCTCTACTAGTGGCAGTAGAGATTCTGATCGTGGGCCCATGGTTGAAAGTGGTTTCTTGAGTCTTTACACTTCAAAAGCAAAGGCAAGTCCTTCTTTGAGCCTCCAAGAAATGGTGAGAGAGGAGATTGGCCGGATCCTCCAAACCTACGGCGACGAGCCGCTTAGCTTCACCGTCACCGGCCATAGCCTCGGCGCGGCGTTGGCCACCCTCACGGCGTATGACATCAAGACGACGTTCAACCGGACACCAATGGTCACCGTCATGTCATTCGGTGGGCCGCGTGTCGGTAACCGGAGCTTCAGGCGGCACCTTGAGGAACAAGGGACTAAGGTTTTACGTATTGTGAACTCCGATGATGTTATCACCAAAGTGCCTGGGTTTGTGTTTGATGATGAAAAGGGCGGGGACGCTGACGTGGCGAGTAATGGAAATGTACACGTGGCGGCACTACCACATTGGATTCAAAAGAGAGTGGAGGATGCCCAGTGGGTGTACTCTGAGGTGGGGAAGGAGCTCCGCCTCTGCAGCAGAGATTCGCCGTACCTCAGTGGCATTAATGTCGCCACGTGTCATGACCTCAACACGTATCTCCACCTGGTAGACGGCTTCGTCAGCTCCACGTGTCCCTTTAGAGCCACCGCGAAGAGGTTTCTCCGGCAATGATGCCACGCTATCTTCCGCCGTGGATGGTGCCATCAATCGTACAAATTGTACATGCGATGCACAAAGCTACCTAGCAAATGTAAAAGAAAAAGGATTCATAAAATTGGTAAAATGTAATTATCTGAAAATGAAACCATTCTCTGAAATTTTTTGAAGATCAATGATTGAATTGGTTAAAGTCGCACAAAGGGAAGGTCAGAAAGTAAGTACGGCACCATACTTGTAAACTGCAGATCTACAGTAAATTGATTAAAAAATTGTCATTGCAAATCCAATGCGTTTTTTTTATTTCGTTTAATAAATAAATGTCAATTATAAATTTTTATACAAGATAAAACTAAAAACAATAAAGGAGCTGAAATATAAAAATAATTATGAGAAAATTCAAAAATTTTAAGGTTTAAATACATAAACTATAAAATGTTTGACTAAAATAAAGGGGGAAAATTAGAATTTCTAAAGCTTTGGAACCTCAAAGCTTAAAGAAGCTTCCCTTTGTTTTTTTTCAATTTTCAAATGTTTGAAAATTTAAAAATTATATTTTTAATATGTATAAATCTAAAAAAATTTATAAATAAATTTTATTTATTTATTTACTAAATAAGAATAAAAATACATATTATTATAATTAAAACATCTAAGAATTACTAATGATTTACAGCTAGGATATGTACTTTAAAGGTAACGCTGTAAATACGTAGGCCACCGTCCTAGTGTTAGCAAGCCTGGCGTGAACTTGAAAAGGCAAAACTTGTTTGTCTCTGAGGGCATGGTAAATCACGTGCGCCGTTTTTGAGTCTTCAAATTAACGCCGTGCTTTAACTTTAATTTCCCTGTTAAACCTCTCTTAACCGGGCATTTTTCCAGTTACGGCACCGACCCGTTATAAGGTCCGTACAGTCTTTTCCACGTTGTCTTGTTTTCTTTGGGCAATAGTTACTAATGGAGCGCCGGCCATACCAAACATTTACGGTCGGTTTGGAGCAGAATGACGAATATGCCCTTGTCTCCTTGCTTGAGTCTCTCATGCTACGGTCAAATAGGGCAGGAAGCGTGACTATGTCACTATTGAACGGAATGTGAAATTCTTGCATTGCATAGTCTTTTTCCTTCGTCATTTTTTGCATGCCTTTTTGGTTTTTTGAAAGACTTTGTGGTCTGGGAAGGATAGAATAAAACCATCGAGATCAAAATATCTGTCATATTTGATTTGGGCATATGATTCAAGTATACAAAAGTAGATTCCCTCAAGGGAGCCAGAAGATTTAGCTTGAGGCCCATAACTTATATTACATATATAAATCTATTTTGAGAATATTAATTTAATATTTTATCAATTTAGGAGAACTAATTTAACGTAAAATCTTGATTGGGGCAAATATAATAATTTAAAGAATAAATAACTTAAAACAAATATAACTATGTGCGAAAATATTGTACCCTGAGAGAGAGATCACCCCCTATAGATCACATGAGTCCATCCTAGATTGATTTATGATGAAAAATGATATTTTGAATACATTTTTGCTATTTATAATAAATGTAGTAGGGCTCACAGTGGAATCCTATTGTAAATGAGAGAAGATATGAGTGATAGATGTGAATAATAAACATAGGCGTAGCATTACTTGATTTATATTAGTATATTTGGGTCATAATTTGTCTTGAGTGAATCCGCGCGCCTTTTTGTTATTCATATGGATAGTAAAAAAATATTTGTAGTTCTAGTATTTTAATTTCAGTATTATTTTCTGTTATATTTTAATAAATTAAATATTTTAATATCATAATTAAATAAATTTTAAAATTAAAAAAATAATTTTTAATTTATAAAAACGATAATAATATTAAAAATCTTAATGGAACAAACAAGAAGTCAAGTTAAGTCTCGAACTGCTCATAATTGAATTCGAATTTGTATTAATAAATTAAGTTTATGAGAGAAATTATATATATGTATAAAGGATTGCCAATTAACCTCCACACCTTTTAGGTGAAGATTAACATCCTCTAGTCTCTCACATGAATTAAAAGGATATTTCTTATTTTTTTTCTGAATAATTCAATAAAGAGAGCATGAAAGTCATCTCATAATAAAGAATAATTAGACAGTAATTAAAGTTAATATCCATTCTTTCTCTCCCTTATTCTTCTCCCAATTCTGTGTCCAAATTGTCCCTTCACTCGTCTCACTCTCTTCGTCCAACTCACACGTTTAGTACTTTTTCTCTTTAATCTCTTCTCTATTTATTATTTTTTCCTTTAATTTTTAACATGAATACAATTTAAAGAATTGTTTAAATCTTTTAAAATCATAAAAATATTATTTTTCTATTTTATAATTTGTTGAAAATTTTGATAAATAATACCAAAATTCGTTTTTCAACACTAATCGAGGCCAAAAAAAGGTTATAAAATATATGGGGATATGTTATTTCAATATTTGAAAGAAAAAAATTTATCAACTTTCATTATATAAAATTTTTTTCTATTAAATGTTTGTATCAATGAAATAAGAATTTTAAATATAATAATCTTTTTTCTTAATATTTTTTGCATTTTTGTCTCTCTTCTTTGTTATAGAAATTTAGAAGAAACTAATGACTTCATAATTTATTTTATATTAATGGTGAAAATTTTGGATAGATAAAAAAAATACAAGGAAAATGAAAGATTGATAAGCTGCCTTGAGAGGGAGAGAGAGTGTTAAGAAGAGAGAGAATCAGTGGAGAAAGTTATAGGAAGAGAAAAAATCAGTGGAGGTTGTCTCAAATTATTAAACAATTATTATTATTGTAAAATTATATTCATATCCTTACTATTGTACTATTTCAAAATTTTTAAAATGATCTTTTGGTTCAATAAAAAAGGTAGAGGATGTTAACTTCCATATAAAAGTATGAAACTTAGCAATCCCCATATGTAAAATATTTTATATATTATATTGTTAAATGAAATATTTGATAAAATTTTATTATAAAATATAATATAATCTTATTACTAATATATTATTTCATTTTTTGTAAGTATCATTGCAGTCATAATATACTTTATATTTTGAGATCAAAATTGTTATTGATGTTACATTAAATATTCTTATAATATAAATAAATAATAGTATAGTACTATGTTTTTTTATTAGTTTTTTTATTTATTCTATCTTGATAAATTACTAAATATATTTGTTTGAGCTAAGTTATGAATTAAGAAAATTTAAAGTAAATTGAATCTAAATTCAAATTAAGTCAACTTAAGTCGCTTCATTGTTGACCACAAATCTCAACATATTATGACAGAATTAGAAATAGGATAATTATCTAAAGGTTTCTTTTTCTTGATTATTCAAAATTAGTATGTAATTTGATCTTTATTGTGTTTTTTTTTTTTTGGTAATAATATATTAAGAAATCATCATCTCAAATAATCACTGGCCTCTATCCTTACTCGCTAACCACTTGAATTTGTCCCAATAAATTTATTTTCTTGCATTTTTGAAAAGTTTTTTTGCAACGAACATTGTCCACCTTAAACAATAAAGAGAGAAACACATTCTCCTGTTCAAGAGATCACGCAAAAAATGTGTATTATGAATGCGTTGTCTCTTTCTCTTTCTTAATTTTGTCAAAGGAAGAAGAATCTAACGCCCACACAAGTATCTATCATATATCTGATCTCTCCGTTCTAATTGCTGAACAAGTCTTTTCAAAGGTTACTCTGATTCAAATCAAAATCTTCGGCAAAAATTTGGACAACATTTTTCAATTCAAAGGTTTTGTCATCTCTTAGCATATCCATATATTCTAGTTGTAAATACACAGGTTTGGAGCATTTGAGTTAATCAAACAAGCATTATTAATTACATTTTATAAGAATAGATGATCTTATTTCAAAGACAGTAATTCTATTAATTCTGTTTAAAGGATCTTTTTGATAAGAATTATCGATCAAATGAATGAACAAAATTAATATTGAAAAGAATTTTAATTAATATTTTGAAAAGAATTTGAATTTGTGATCAAGAGAAATCATAGTTTAACTAACTTTGTTTAAAGATCTCTCTCAGAAGGATTATTAATCAAACAAGTGGTACGATTATAATATTAAGGAGGTTTTAAATTCATGACCAAGATATAAATTTTTTAACTCACCCATTAAATTACAAGTAGACATCATATTTATTTTACTAATAAAATTAATTTTAGTAATTTAAAGAACAATAAATATAAAATTAAATAATTAAAACTTTCTTATATTATACAAGTATATTTTACATTAAATTTTATTAATATTTATTGATAGGATACTAATAATTTTAGATTAATATTAAATTTTATAAAGAAAATTTACATGATATACATTTTAGATCAAACCATAATTAAAATTTGTTAGAAACTTATTTTATAAAAAGTTATCGACCAGTATAATTACAGTTTTGATTAACACTGGTTTAATTTATCTCCATCTATACTATTTTTTTCGACTTGCGGCCACTGCCATTTTGGTTGTTACTACGGTAGAAATGTAGAATTAAAAGAAATATATGGAAGCTTATCATCCTGTTTTTTTCAAAAAGATATCCCTCTATTCTTTCTTTCTTTTCATTCACTTTAATTTCTTCTTTCCCCTGAGATAACAAGTATTAAAATATAAACTTTTTACGGACATTTTTAAGAATAATGACATTTGTTATTATATGTATTCCAAACTTTATTTTTAATTTTTTAAGTTTGTATTCGAAATATTACACATACATCAAAAGACTAATAATTTCTGGATTTAAAAAGAAATTGTAAAATATTTAAAATTTATGATTGAATTCTTTTTATTGGTACATATGCACATGAAAAGAATAAAAAAGACAAATGCATGTCACATGAAAAAAAAAAAAAAATCCCAAGCTGTCTACCACAGCGTTGGCCGTAACACAAACATTTCAACAAAAAAGTCGTGGCTAAGAATTTGCTACTAATAGCACATCGTTACAGCTTGTCTAGTACCAAAAACATGAAATACATGTCATTGCCAATGCTTTGTTTTTTTGGGTCAATTGCTGACTATTAATTATTTGAAAATTTTGTAAATTTTTATGAGATTTGACTTCTTTGCATTAAAAATGTAAGATATATCTTAAAAAATAAAGTGTATTATTATAATTTTTTATGAAAAATTAGAGAAATAAATAATTATAAATTTAAAAATTACTTTTTCAATAACTTGTTAAGTATCTATTAAATTATAAGTCTTTGATTTTTTCATCAACAGCTATGATAACACACTTTATCGTCAAAGTCTAAAGTGCATCTTGCACTTTAGAAGAGTTTAGTCCATTTTTAACATAAAATTCAAAAAAGTTGTAGTTTATATATATATATATATATAATATCTTGTAATTTTTAACAAAAAATTACAAGTATATATGGATTTTGTGTGTTGTAAGTACACATAAAATTACAATTCTATCATTCAAAATTACATCTAAAATTTCTTCAAAAATTATCTTACTTTTATATAAAAGTTTTCAACTTTTAATAAAAAATTATAAAAAGCTATAATATTTATAAAAATATATATCAATTCAAAGTTTTTCTCATACAATCTGTAATCCATAATCATTAAAGGGAAAAATATAAATAATCTCTTTTAATTTTAAAATAACTACATTTAATCCTCACAAACTATTAATTCTTATAATCAGTTCAATTCAACTTTAGATAAGTGATAAATTATATTCACATAAAATCTTTCCCATAAATTCAGAAAGAATATAAGCTTTGTGCTATATAAATGTGAAGATAAAAATACAAAGATTATGATAACGGACTTTCTTATTCACATCAGACAAACAAATCATTTCAAACTAATCAAAATATCCTCAAAATGAGAAAAAATAAAAAAAAATACACAAGTTAGATCAATCCTAAATTTGAGTCATAGGACCTTTATACTATAGTTAAATTTTCTATAAAGTTTCATGTCAAGTGAAGCATATTTATTCCCTTAAATCACTCACAAGATGAATTTTGGATGTTAAATGTAATTACTCTAAAATTGAAGGAAAATAATTATAAGAATTAATAGTTTGTGGGGTTAAATGTAACTATGCAAAGTTGAAAAGGATTATTATTTACAATTTTTTCGTTATAAATATCAAAATATTATTCACAAAAATGTGTATCTCTATTCGGCCCATCAATATCAAGGGGCCCAATTTAACAACATTTTTTTTTTTTTGGTGGATACGATCTTTTAACTCTTGGTGAGATTCTTCTACGTTCTATGAGAAGTGTTTGCAAGCGATTTTTTGCGGATTGTGTTATCTCAACTAGAAGTGTAGTATTTTATATAATGAGCATAAAAGTTGATAATTATGTCATGTAGTCCAATCATGTCACTACAGCTCACAAATTGTTTTGTTAATTGGATGACAATTGGTACAAGTAACTATAAGATTAGCAATTTTCTTAAAACATTATGATCCTTAACTCCATAAACAATGCAACTTTTGAAGTTTAAAAGCCAACTTAAAATAAATTAAATCTTTGGGAATTTTTAAATCTCAACGTATAAATTGTAAACTCACCATGAAATTGAAATGAATGAAATTCTAGGTTATAGAAATATACTGATATAGAAAGAAAAAATTGATATTATTGTATTTGTGTGTGTATGTGTGTGTGTGTGTGTGTGTGTTTTAAATTCAAAACATGCATGCTTTGTTTATAGGATTTATAATTCAGATGGTATAATTATATTTATATTAAAAACACAGAAAACACTATATCTATTCTTCTATATTTTATGTTATCGCAATGTATATAAATAGTTACATTAGTACATGAAATATAAATATTTATTTATAAATTTATTGAAAAATTTATTTCAATATAATAAATTAACAAGGCTCAAGTCAAAGATGTTTAGTGTTAAACCTATTAGGGAATTAATAATTAATAAATTAAGATAATTATCTTAGGCATCTAAATTAATATAGCTGCCGTCAAATGTTGAATCAAAATTCATAGAAGTTTATACGTGGAAGTCATACTATAAAGGGAAGCAATGCAAAGACTTAACGTGATGCATATGATATTATTTGATAGAGACAGTTTAAATGAGTAATCAAGGCCACATATTAGCGCTTCAAAAACCGCCCCACCAATACAGAAGGGACGGCCGGATAGTCATATTCTGTACGGACACAGACAAAGATGAAGTTGAAGGTTGGGATCACAGTCTATCTCACACTTAACACCAATATGTTTTGATTTTAATATTATTGTTCCGCCTGTTAATAATTATAATTTTTTTTTATAATTTTATTTTATAATGATTGTATGTTTTTGTATTTATTCACAATTTTATTAATTATAAAGTAATTAGAATTGCAATTTAAAATATGATTAGCACTTTTAAGCATAAAAGAATATTAATATTGAATTAATGAGACACTTTTTTGATAAATTACTCTTTGAGCCTCTTATTTTTTGTAATTAATTTTTCATATTATAAATATTTACCTATTATTTAATACTTTTATATGATAAATTAATAATAATTATATATTTTTATTTTATAGTTGCAATATCTAATTGGGATATTTTACTAAATATCTATTTTAGTCCATTATTAATTTAATTTATATCAATTTAGTCAATCAATTATTTAAATATACTTCCATTCAAGTCCCTTAAAAAATTTTAATCTTAATTTAGTCCTTTAGTTATTCAGATATATCCAATTAAAATAATATATTTATTTATCATTAGAATAATTAACAAAAAATTATTAATACAATAATTATTTTTTAAAATATAAATGATAAATATATGATTAGATTAATATTATAATATTATTATGTTATAAAATTAATTTTTATATCATTATTTATTTTAATAATTTAAATAATAAATCAATAAAATGATTAAAATAGTTATAATTAAATAACTTAAAAGTAAATTAATGTTAAAACTTTTTCAAGTATCAAGTCGACATAAATTAAAAAACGAAAGAGAGAATAATAACCTAACGAAACAGAATATTCATGATTCAAAATCAGTTGCAGTCAGTGAGTAGGAGGCGCTGTATAACTTCAATATTAACAACACACGAATGAGCTTGCTTTGCCAACCAGTTGGCAAACCATTTGTGATCTGATTATGCAGAATGTCAGGATACGATTACAGTGGAATGAAATTAATTACTGCAGCTGAATACGTCGCTAAAGTCTATGATTTGAAATCTTAGTAGTAATCATTTAGTTGTGCTACCTTACAAGCTCCGGGTTGTTACAAGTTATTTTAATTTAGGTTAAATTAAGTTTTTCATCCCGTAATTTATTTTTGTTTATAATTTTATGCTTACATTTTTCTTCTTTGTAATTAGATTTTGAAGTTTAATTTTATTTATAATTAATTTTTATTATAAACAATTTAGATATTTTTATCTATAATTATCTAATATAATAAATATTTATTTATTTATATAATTATAACATGATATAAAAATAAATAAATAAATAAATAAAATCCTATTCACAAAATTTACTAAGAGAATTAGAAATTATAATTTCAATCATGCATATTTTTAAAATTAGTGAATTCAATTTCATTATATCTATATAAATATTTCTTTCAAACTAAAATAATTTATTATTTTAATGAATAACTCTTCATTATTATATCACGATATAAGCAAATAAGTTTACAAATATTAATTATGTCAAATAAAAAACTCTAAAAATCTAATTTATGAAGATAAAATAATAAATTAAAACAAACTATAAAAACTAAAAATTTAATTTTACCTTAATTTTTTTCAAACCTTATAATTTTATATTTTTTAACTTCTATATAAAAAACTATAACTTTCTATTCACTTTACGTATGTGATAAATATATAAAATACTGAACTACATTAATTAAGTTTGCAAGACAAAAATATATAAAGGTTTCTAACATCTACCCTCCTCCACTTTCGAGCCCTCCGTTTTTTTTCTTAAACTTAATTATAATTGTGATTTTTTATTAAACAAAATGATTATATCTAATTTTTTTTAAATACAATATTATAGTTTGATTCACTTAGTATACAAATTAGACTAAAAAAAGTAAAACGGTCATTTTCATAGAATTAAAGATAGAAAATTTTAGTTTATACAAATAATTCCAATTAGAATTTGTTATGGGTATTTTTCGAAAAGTACGATTTGGGCCAGCCAAAATCCAGAAAGAGGCATAACCAACTAGGTGGAGGCCCAAATTGGAGATCGAAGTCACTCAACGAGGATACCAAGTCATCGGGCACGAGCTGAAGGCACTGAGCAACATTACGGCAGAGAGTGCAGCTCGTTGAGAAGGCCTTCAACTCGCCAGCAAAAAAGGTGTCACTCCAATTGTCCTCGAGGAGAACAACTAAGCGAGTACAATGAGGTCAACTAAAGCCCCTGAGCACAGCACCAGGTCGCGAGGTTAGCGAGCTAGATACGTGTGCGAGTTCCAGTCAGCAATCAAGGGCACACATCCCTAACTGACAGCTCAGCCCGAAATCGACACATCAGCCCCCGACAGTCCGACAATGATTTGTCAAGCATTAATTACCTAACGCCAAGCATTAAATGCTTGTTGCGGAGAAAATAATCATTCTGCTGCTTATAAAATTACATTTGTAACCCTTTCCCCTTCTATAAATAGGAAGGGACGGTCATTGTAATAGGAGAGTGGAATTTGCATGCAAAAATTTTGCCGAAACACAGAGAGAGCACTGTACATAGTGAGAAAGCATTGCCATTGTAATCAAATAGAGAAAGATAAACGTTAGTTGATAATCTAAATCACCATGGATGTAGGGGCCAACTTGGCTTTAGTCAAACTACGATAAAACTCCTGGTGTTTTCTATTCTCCTTCTCTTCCAGTGTCTTTCTTTTCTGCTTTCTTTCATATTCAACTTATAGCCTGGGGTGATATTGAACACAAATCTGTTAATCGGATTTTGGTTTCAACATTTTGGCGCTAGAAGGAGGGCCCCCTACTGCACACTTTTCATCTTTTATCCCTGATAAGCTAATTTAAGTTGTTTTAAGCACAATGGTAAGAGGAAAGCCACTAGGAATATGGAAATCACTATTGGCCAACTTGAAGGTTAGATACAACAACAACAGAATATGGCTACCCCCACGGCAGGTGCCAATACTGGTACAACCTCCTTCATCCTGCACCAACTCGTAGCTCCCAAAACTGATGAAGCTCAAACTTGGCAATAATGCTAAGAAGCACTTGATCGGCATCAGGAAGCACTCAAAAACATCATGAAGGAGTTGGCTAATATGGTTAGAGCGTTAGCCTAAGTGCACCAAGATAGGGTGAAGTTGTTACACTTGGGGTTGGATGTCATTAGTCAGGGCCTCAGCATGAGGAACAAGTCAGAATCGAATGGCAACAAGCTGGTTCGCTCCATTCGTCTAACTCGTGGTTAAGGTCCGAGGTCCACCGAGTTCAAAAGGACAAGGGAGGTGACCAGCAAGGTGAGAGCTCACATTGAGAGGGGAGATTGCACAAAATCGATCATGAGCAAAAGACGGACTGTAATTCATCCAATTGTAAGCATGGCAAGAGGCATAAAACCTCTGACTGATACTCTCATAGTGAGATGAAAGGAGTCATGAACTCCAGTCATCGGTCTAAGCATTGAGACCCAATGATCGAAGAACTACGCCAAAGGATGGAACAATTGGAAAGGAAATCTATATCCTAGGATAATTGAGAATCCCATGAGGAAAGAACTCCGTTCTCTAGAAAAATTGAAACAGAGCCTCTTCCTCGTAGGTTTAAGATCCCAAACATCCCCCTGTCTAATGGGGATAGCAACCCCTATAGTCATTTGGACATTTTTTGTTAGTCTGGATGGGTGCCCTAGACCAATTTGATTGGACCCTATCGCATCCATGACTATACATTCTATGGATTTGGATATTAAAGGTTGTATATTCATCTTATGTTGCATTCATCGTGCATTGCATACTTA
>JANHAO010017497.1:0-14013 GCA_026873985.1 Saraca asoca
CGCCGCCAGCCGGAGTGCTGCCGGCGACCCAGAAAAGCTACTGACCGAATAGAGCAAGGTTACAGGGGAAGAGAATGAAACCAAATTGTTGAGAGCTTCTCTTGCTCCACTCACGCCGGAAAAGAGGAAGAGAGTGGACGCCGGTGAGAGAAGACCGGACTCGGGCTACCAAAGCTCACTTTGTCGCTGCCGGGAGGCCAGAAGGAGATGATGGCGTCGCAGCTACTCGACTCCCACAAGACGGTGCCGGAAACACGCCGACGAGGACGACAGAGGAGGTTGACGCCGTAGACCGTTGAGGAGGACGCCGGCGTGGATGGAAGGCGGTAATCGGCGAGGGAGAAAGAGAGGAAGAGAAGAGAGGGAGAGAGAGAGAGAGATAGCCACGAGGAAGAAGGTGGTTTCGGGGAGGGGGGCCGTGAGCTCTCTGGAGCTTTCTAAAGTTTTTAAAAAAAATCTTTTTTTTTTTAAGTTTTGCTTATTTACGAAAATGCCCCTTTGAAAAACAAACTTTTCAAATAAGTCCCTAAAACTTTTCAATTTAGTCCATTTTCATTTTCAACTTTTATTTTTAATTTCCCTTTTTCATTTCTTAATTTTTCGAGTATTACATCTCTGCTTCTCTCATGTGCAATCCAACCTTCTTCATACAAATTCAACTTATCAACAACCTAGTCCTCATATTATTTAAAACTAAAGGCATAAAATATTATGCTAGTGGGTTCATTGTCATAAACAACAATAACTTTGTCACCATTATCAGATTGGAGAAGCAACAATCAAACACCTTCAGCCATTCAAGTCAATAGGTGTTGAGCTTAATATTAGATTTAGCTTCTATGTTTCTTAAGGTAATACTATAAAGTGAGCCTAAAAATATTTGAGATAGGATCTTTAACCATATTCCTGTAGTCTTCAGAAGCATGAGAAGACCTAAGCACAAGTAAATGTGATGATGGGGCAAGGCTTTCCTAATTCTTTCCTGAGTTCTCCACTCTGAATCAAAAGAATGAACTCATATCTATCACATTTAAGTAACAATCTAAATATACGATCAGGGACCTAGTTAGGACATTCACTCAACTCTAATTTCCTACACTTGAAAGTCTAATACTTACACATCACTATGCATATTATAACTGGTTAACCATATTCACTCATAAATGTAATACTCATTCATAACTAGACAAAACAGTATCATTATAAGCATACAAGAATTCAAACATGGCATCCTCCTAAAATCAACATTTCTAAGCGAAGCTATGCTCCCACAATCATACATTTCAGCTAGACACATAATTTTTTACACATAACACGGTTCTCATATAAACCTTAATCTATCTTGACCAATTCAAGATGCTATACCTAAGTAGCACATACTAATTGATAAAAAATACAAACACTACAACATTTTTGACTTTTGGCAATGGCTAAAAACTGTTGCCTAAAGTGTGAAAACTATTGCCTATAAGAATAGGCAATAGTTTTTGGCCATGCTTTTATCAAGCATTACCTATTCTTTTAGGCAACGATTTTTCTGGGATTTCTGGCAACAACTTAAAAAACTATTGCCTATTGTTCAACTATAGGCAATAGTTTTTCTAGTTTTATTTGGCAATGCTTTCACACTATTTCTAGAATAAGCAATAGTTAACAAGTGTTGCAATTATATTAAAGACAACATGTAAAAATCATTGCCTATTAATATGCAATACTTATTAACCATTGTCAAATATAATAGGCAACAATTTCTTTATACATAGGCAACAATTTTTTCATCAATAAACAACACCTTGCTACTTAATAGGTAATAGTTTTTTTATAGATAGGCAACACTTATTAACCGTTGTCAGATGCAATAGGCAATAGTTTATTTATAAATAGGCAATGGTTTTTTCATCAATAAACAATACCTTGCTACATAATAGGTAACTGCTTTTTTTATAGATAGGCAACGCTTATCAACCATTGTCATATATAATAGGCAACGACTTTTCCATAAATAAACAAAACCTTGGTATAGAATAGGCAACGATTTTTTTCACTGTGTGAATCGATTCTTGAATCAATTCAAGGCATGAATTGATTCACGAACCAATTCATGAAGAATTGTTTTGAAAAAACTTTTTTACTAAAGGTTTAGAAATTTTTTTGAATTGATTACCTAATCGATTCACAATTGCTATCATATACAAATCGATGCATGAATCGATTTGTAAGCCTCCTAAGTTGATTTTGGAATTGATTCATAGTCTGAAGTTAGTTATGGTAACATCTATAGTCAATACATCACATCCATAGATATGGTAATGAGCTGCTTTTGAGAAGTACCCTACTCCTTGGTCACGGTCATGGGTTGCTTTTGAGAAGTACCTTACTCCTTAGTCACAGTCATGGGTTGCTTCTTCTTCTCAATGTTTTCAAGCTTTATTTTCTTAAATTGCTTAAGCAACTCAGCACTTGACCTTAATTGGTAGTTACCAAAACTAATATCCTGCCTCTTATTAGGACTTTGGTCCTTCTTGTTAACAGTATAATGTTTTTCCTTGTGGCTTGCTCCCTTATTCATGGTTGCTTGATGCATGAATGCTTGTAAGAATTCATGATTGTTATTCTACAATATTAAATCCTTAAGAAAACATTTAAAAGACTGAACAATATTAAAACTCCAATTTAGGTTTAATGTCAAGTAAAGGACTACTAGAGGACCTAATCATACAACATGTAGGATATAGAAATGCAAGATATGCAACACTACACTAAAGTGGCCGAAATAGTGATAAAAAATTGAAAACATAACAACACAATAATAAAGGCTAAAAATCACTCAAAAAAATACTAATTAACATATCTACACATTTTTAAAAATTGCAAGACCACCACAGCATGAAAACTACACCTAAGGGGAATCTAAAAGTTAAATAAAAAATCTTTAAAAAAAGAAAAAAATGGTCTAAATGATGGACTTTGGCCAAACTAGGTAGTTGCTCATGGCAAAGAAATGAGCCTTGATTAACATGATGTCTTTTATCAACCCACCAAAATTCAACTCAAATAGAGATGGTTGGTCCAGCAAGGAGCAATGCAACAGTAGTGAAAAATATAGGCTAAAACAGGGGAAACAGAAATAGAACAATGATAGAAACTGAAACAAAAATAGAAGCAGAACAAAATGTTAGTGGGTTAATATATAAAAACACTCCTAATAAGATTGATAAAATAAAAAATAATCCCCGGCAACGATGCCAAAATCTGATCAGCTGTCAAGGCTAATCAAGATTACTAATTTATAACCAGATTACCTAAACTACTTGTAGTATAAGGCAACATCAGGTCGTATCCAAAGATTATTCTAATGATACCAATAAGATTAAGAGCTACAAATAAGGGGGGTTAGCAGTAACTACACTAACATGCAAAAATGAAAATAGAAGAAAATAAACAACTAGCCTAAGGGAAGTAACTAAACTTGAGATTAATGTATTCTTGATCACTAAATGTTCATCTAATTGTTAATCATATTCTTTGGCTTAGAATCATAGAAAGAAGCCTTGGAATGATTAATGAATCTATCTTAAGTAGTCAGGATTCAGCCAAGTAAATAACACATCAAAAGCTAGTTTTCCTATCCTCTTCCTATAATTTATCATTAAGCAACAATCATATAGTCATCCAAACCAAATGAAGCCATTCAATTCAAAAAACTTAGTAAAAATAGAGAGGAAAGGAGAAGAAATAGCAAACAATTGAATGCAAGTTGAAACCAGAATCTTAGCATTAACCTTCAAGTTATTAATCCCTTGGATTGGTTACAAGCTTAGCCTTCCATGGAAGGTAGAAAACTACAAAGAAAAGAAAAGAAAAATGTCCTACATTACTACTACCAGAAAACTAAGCTAAAACTACTCTTATCTGAATTGAAAAACTAAACTAAAAGCCTCAAAATTAAAAGGACTTTGTTGCATAGGAAAAGAAAAGAGAAGCTAGCTACATGATTAGTGAATAGGCAATGATGGCTGGTCTGGTTGCTTGCTACCACTCTTCTTGCATGTTCTGTGCTCAATGCAGACTGCTTCTTCTAGTTTTCTTCTAAATTACTACTCTTCAATTAGTTAAGTGTGAGCTGGAACAAGTGATAGATCATTAGGCTCAAGTTGCATGCCAATTCGGGCCTAAAAATCCAATTCTACGAGGCCCATTTAATCAACATTCTATCTCTAAATTGCAGCTCCAATTGCATGCCTAATTTGCTGGATTCAGGTTTGGAAGCCTTCATGAAAGTTGTAGCATTGTGTCTTAGCTTCCATTTGGGCTTAGTTTCACCTCATTTGGACTTGTATAACTCTAGATATGGCCTAATAAATGCTCATAGGTCAGGCTGCCCGAGACAGGCTGAGGCAGCATTCTAGTTTTGACTTTAACTCCAAATTCAGATAGCCAATTGTGCGATTCAGCCTTGGAGGTCTTCATGAAATTTATAGAGATATGTCCTAGCTTTCTACAAGATAAGAATCACATTAATTGGACAAGTGTAGCTCGAGTTATGACCAGAATACAGAAACTGCTCAAAATAGCCAAATTATGTAGAATTTTCCATAATGAATCCAATTGATATCACACCATAAATATATACTAACACAGCTGAAGTAAGTCTTTTTTGGAACTTAAAATGCTTGGTAAAAGGACAATTAAATGAGTAAAATATTTTGCTATCAGTGACATATGTATTTAGTTAGCCAATTGTGACCTCTAGTCCAGTTGAGGTGTGGAGACGCTCAAAATAAACTCAAGTCTAGTTGAGTTATAAACTCACTGAGGTATGGAGATGCTGAAAATAAAATCATTAGCCAACTATGACCTTTGGTCCAGTTAAGGCATGGAGATGCTCAAAATAAATTCATTAGCCAATTGCAGCCTTTGTTCCAATTGAGGCATGGAGATGCCCAAAATAAACTCAATTCTAATTGAGCTGTGGGCTCGCTAAGGCGTGGAAACACTCAAAATAAACTTATTAGCCAACTGCAACCTCTGGTCCAGTTAAGGCATAGAGACGCTCAAAATAAACTCAATTCCATTTGAGCCACGGGCTCGTTGAGACCCCTGGTCTAGTTGAGGCATAGAAACGCTCAAAATAAACTCAATTCCAGTTTAGCAGTAGGCTTGTTAAGGCATGGAAATACTCAAAATAAACTCAATTTCAGTATAGCTGTGGGCTTGTTGGGCCATAGAGGTGCTAAAATAAACTCGATTGCCTAAGCGATGAAATCGTTGTGGCACGACTTGCCAGTTACAGCTTTCATGCAACTTAATGATTCATAACTCTTACACAAAGTATCGCTCATAGCTTGCATGCGAGGCATTGTTTGTAAGATTTCATACGATTTCCCGCAGGACATAGTTATCATGTGACTTATCGAAATCATTTTCTTATTACGAAGCTCTCACATTCATTGTTAATTAGGAAACATGACTGATTGGTTATCTAAGCATTTCATTGAACTATGACTTATAGAAAATCTATGCTACCATCTACATTAGAGCAAAAGATTCAGCACAATGCAATGCTCATGAAGAGAGTTTATTTATTAAAAGCCTTAACAAGATAAAATTACATCAAAAAGTTAAGAATCAAAATACATGTCAGAGCAAGCCAAAGGTTGAAGAGAATAAAAAGAAGGTCGATTGCTGGAAGACTAACTCTAAGAGGACCGAAGAGCACGCTAGATCACCAACTTTCTTCTTCTAGTCATCCTATTTAGTAGCAAGCTCCTCCTCAGCCTCACTTTGAATGCTAAAGAGTCTAAAGAAGTGCACTAGAGTGGCTAAGAAGGAAAAACCCCATGACATCACCATGAGGAAATAATCCAAGATCTACAAGAGAAGGAGAATTGCCCAAAAAGGCTTCCTGTGTAGCAGACCATGCACATCTTTCTGGAAAAATAGATCACTAAGAGTATATGAGGCTTATCTAAGGCACCTATCGTGTCACTCAATGAAGGAGAAGGAGGAATTCGCCATGCTTTAAATAGACCAACTTGGTCTCACCGAAGAGTTTGGAGGAACTTTCAACCACTCTCATTAAATGCTTTGAAAGAAAATGAGGCAGATTCATCCATGACAGAGAGACATGTATAACATAAGGTATGGCTTGAATTAGATGAAACGATAGGCTGACTGAAGACTTTAACTACATGGTAATCCATAAAGAAGGCCCTTTGCTAACGAAACTATTCAACTTCCAGCCCGCGAAGCGAGTTGAGAGTTAGGAGGCTTATGTTATAAGCATTTTCTGATTTTGCAAAACGGGTTAGCAAAGGCTCAGTAACAAACCAAGTTCAAAAGAGAGAAGTCCTAGCTCGCTAAGGGATAAGACCTGGCTAGCATAGCTAACAGCCTGCTATGCACGAGCTCATATTACCAAATGCAAGCTCACAAAGGTCGTCCTTGCTGATCATTGGCCAGTAATGACCTTGAGCCAGAAGCAGTTCACGAAATAAGGCACATTGCCTGATTAAGAAGTTTAGTGGCATGGAGCACCAGACAAGCTTACATCAACTCACAAACAAGGGACCCATCCACAGAAAGCAAGCTTTAGAGATCAGTCACCAGTTTGCAAGAGCCATTTTGCAGTAGTTTAGGTTGTCTTGTATATTTATTCTGATGTAACAAAAATACAAATTGTATAATTACCATTGCAACTTCCCCAGCCTCTATAAATAGAAGGAGGGAGATCACTCTAGGAGAGGCCAAGCTTGTATACCATAACTCTGCTAAAATCTCTTCAGATTTATAGAAGTTACTATGGTTATAGGGATCGATATCGCCTAATTTTGGTCGAACACATTAAAAATATTATGCTTTTTCCACTCTTCTTCTTCGTTTCCATCACTCTTCATCCTAATCAATCGAAAACTAGTTTAAGCCTATAAGAATCCTTCCCATTGACTGGTGTTGACAATTGATTTTGGTAATCGATTAACCGAAAGTTCTGAGAACCAAACTACTATGTGATTGCATAGAAAGTGATAAATGAAGTGAAGATTCAAAGGAAAAGGGAAAGAAATTAGACAAAGATTTTATTATGATTCGGCCAAAGTCCAGATGACTCCTACATCCATAGTGGTTGAATTATTTTTTGTGTTCTTGGCATACAAATATATGAAAAATCTAGTAGCGGAGTGTCTATCTCTTTTTTTCTTTCCTTTTTTTTTTCTATCTCTCCTTATGGTTTCCCATCCCATTTTTATACATACGGGGAGGGTTACAATTTGTAATTCATCAATGTAAAACTATGATTACATTCATACTATTTATTAAATGCTAGACACTGAGCAATAAATGTTAAGTAAATCATTGTCGGACTTTGGGGGCTATTTTATGGGTTGGTAGAGTGCTTGGGCTACGTTTGTCAGACGTTTAGCCATTTTCATTGATGTAGGGGAGAGCTCGCTACTGCCTCCACTACTCAAAGTCCGTGAGCTCACATCGTGTGACCTACCACATGATTTTCTAGTGACCTTACTTGAATTAGGTCATGCCTTTTTATTGAAGTCCATGAGCACGCATCGTGCAGTCTGCTGTGCGATTCTCTAGCGACCTTACTTGAATTAAGTCGTGTCTTTTTATTTCACCCCCTGATTCTTTGGGCTTTGGCTAACCCTTTTTTACCTAGTCTGAGTAATATCCACAACATTAGCCCCCCAAGAGTTCACTTTGTGGGTTAGGAGTTATCGATCTACTTCTTGAAGAGGCGGCTTCTATTCATGACATAACCTGCCCAGCAATGGACTATAGGTTTCATGAGGATTTTAGGCGAATGGTGATGATAGTCTAATTGGTAGTATGAACCGTGTTTTGATTTTAATGATTCATGGATAATTCTATGTGCCCTCAGTGTGGTAAAGTGAGGATTCTTCCAGTGTGCTTGAACATAGTGAAGTTGCAAGGGAAGTTTGTCATTCCATTAAGACGATTGAGCACACTTAATCTGAGGGTGAGACGAGTCCTAGAGGCTTAGTGCGCTTAGTACCAGGTGTGTCCGATCTCACTTTGGAGGCTTAGTATGCTTAGCACCAGGTGTACCTAAGCTCACTTTGGAGGCTTAGTGCATTTAGCACCAGGTGTGCCTGAGCTCGCTTTGGAGGCTTAGTACATTTAACATCAGGTGTGCCCGAGTGGTATTATTATTAGCTCTGAAGGCTTAGTGTGTTTAGCACCAGGTGTGCCCAAGCTTACTCTGGAGGCTTAGTGCATTTAGCACCAAGTGTGTCCAAGCGGTATTATTAATAGCTCTAGAGGCTTAGTGCACTTAGCACCAGGTGTGGCCGAGCGATATTATTAGTAGCCTTGGAGGCTTAGTGCGCTTAGCACCAGGTGTGCCTAAGCTCGCTCCAGAGGCTTAGTGCATTTAGCATCAGATGTGCCCGAGCAGTATTATTAGTAGCTTTGGAGACTTAGTGCGCTTAGCACCAGGTGTGCCTAAGCTCACTCTGGAGGCTTAGTGCATTTAGCACTAGGTGTACCCAAGTGGTATTATTAGTAACTCTGGAGGCTTAGTGCACTTAGCACTAGGTGTGCCCTAAGCTTGTTTTAGAGGCTTAGTGTATTTAGCACCAGGTGTGCCCGAGCAGTATTATTAGTAGCTCTGGAGGCTTAGTGCTCTTAGCACCAGGTATGCCTGAGTGGTATTATTAGTAGCTCTAGAGGCTTAGTGCGCTTAGCACTAGGTGTGCCCGAGCTCGCTCTGAAGGCTTAGTGCATTTAGCACTAGGTTTGCCCAAGCAGTATTATTAGTAGCTTTAGGGTTTAATGTGCTTAGCAGTAGGTGTGCTTGAGCTCGCTCTGGAGGCTTAGTGCATTTAGCACTAAGTGTGCCCGAGCAGTATTATTAGTAGATCTGGAGGCTTAGTGCACTTAGCACCAGGTGTGCCCGAGCTGGAGCTCACATAAGCTGGGTTTTGAGTGAGCTAACTTGAGGTCATGCTGCAACCGTGAGCAGAGGATCGTTTAGGGATTGTATGTGCCATTTGCTTTATCCATCTACCCTCGGTGGGGGGGTTTGAAGCATTTCCTTTCACACGTGCCTCTTCGATTCCACACCCAGTGCAATTATTGCTATGTTCAGTGTACATGGCTTAGCTTTTAATGCCGATACTTACTGGTTCATTAGATTGTGGGTCATCTAAGGAGTTTTTGAATCCGATGGTTAGATTTTTCAAAATAAAGCCAGGAGAGTTCCCCCTTTTCATTATCCATTGAAAATGTACACCCTTCTACTCCCTTCTATTCCAGAGATCATATGCCCCTCTTTTTCTAGTTTCTTCCTTATTCTCAGGTTTCGTCAAATTAGGACCTCAATTGTTGGCTTTCTACATTCCCCTATTTTTCAAGCAACCAACAGTGTGTGTTTCTATTTTTGTCACAACATTTTTCATTTTTGTTTTGTTACCGAAGTCTATTGGTTAACGTTTAGGGCCTTAGGTGGCAGTGGAATTCCTTAGCTTTTGTGTGCTTCTAACCTAGCATTTGGAGCCTTTGTTTATGCTCCGTGGGTCTGGGTGGTCCAGGGTAGTAGCTATTTCCTCTTTAGGTTAAATAGCGACCTAATTATTTATCTTCCTCCTGTAGATGTCTCAGCCCCATAGATGCCATTGCCACCTAATAGTTAGCGAGGACACTGAATTTGAGGGGAGCGAGGGAATGCCTCGCGTCACTGGGGATGCGGCCTCCCAAAGTGGTGAGGTCGCTAGTGGCTCTATGGTTTGTGTTAGGCTGGAGGGATTCGATGCCGTTTTTCCCTTCAAACACTTTCCTTCTAGCTTAAAGCCAAACGAAATGAGGGGCATCACAGAGGCGTACTTCCTCCCTAGAGGCTGTTGTGTAATGGTCTCATCTTCCACTAATCATATCGCGCATCACCCCGAGGGGTTTGTAGCTATTAGCATCCATCACCTTAATGTGGGCTTGTGTTTCCCAATCCCTACGTACATAGTCAATTTTTTAAACAAATTGGGACTTGCACCAGCGTAATTAACCCTAAACGTATACTCCTATTTGACCTCTCTCGCACTAATCTATCTCCAAAACGGCCTCCATCCTTCGAGTTCGAGGGCTCTCTACTTTCTTTATAGTATCAAGGGCATTGGAAAGCATGAGGGCCATTATTATCTTTCACCTTGCCCTTCACAGTATAAGAAATCACTGCCTCAAGGGGATGCTCGAGGGAAGTCTAATACAGGTCCATATAAGACCCGTTGGTTTTATATGTCCTACCCGTCATTGCATTCTCTTCATCATTTTTCTTTTGTGTTAAATCCGGGTGAGCGAGCTGGAGAGGACTCCAGTCTTTTAATACTTTTTACTTAACTTAAGCCTAACATTTCTCTATGTTTCCTACAGATGGAGTTCATAAGGAAAGACCAGAGCTGAGTGCAATGGAGATCGAGATTCTAGATCAACTTTCAGCTTCTGCTGATTCCCCTAACACAGTAAGGTTCAACGAGGAACTCTTACGAGTCTGCGATCTTTCTCCCATGCTTGGCACCAAGCCCATCGACAGTTCATGTGACACCAGGGTCCGTGGGTTAAAGGAAATTCCCCTGGCAGAATTTAGTGAACAGGTGGTCATGGGTTGCGTTAACCTCATCGAGCCTCCTCTGAGGCTTAAATGGCGCACCCCTTCTACTTCTGCATGTGCTGATTGGCCTACTTCTTCTGCAACTACTCTAATACCTATTCAGGTTGGCTCATCTCCTTCTTCTGTGGCTACTCCGACGTCGACTCAACTTACTCTTCCTTTTAGCTTGTCGTTAGCGGAGGAGACCCTGCTCCTTCCAAGCCCCATTTCTCAGCAAGGAGTGACAGAAGGAGAGACAATGAGGTCTTTGTGGCACAGAGGCGAGGCTCCTATCGAACCTTCATCAAAGAGGCAAAGGGTTGAGAAAGGGAAGGAGGTCACTACTGATCAGGTGGTGTAACTCGAGGATGCCCCTAGGCAACCAGCTGAAGGATTGGGGGCTAAGACCCTGACCCTTTACAACATTATTCATGACAATGTGGATCAAATTCTGGGAGCCAATGTAGCATCCTTGGAAGACGATGGGATTCAGGGTAGCATCTTGATGGAGATCTTGGCTAGCCACTGCTTGCTAGTTAGCACTATTTTTTTTTTAGTTTTTTGTTCCTCTTGGTCTTCATTTGCTTTTTAACCTCTTTATTGCTTTTTCCAGGGAGCCTTAGAGGCTATCAAGTAGAGGGATAAGTGTCTGAACTGGGAGGAGGAAAAGCGTCAGCTTGAGGCCATTCTTGCCATGGCTTCCAATGAGGCAACTGAACTGAAACAGAAGCTAGAAGATTCCAAAGCCCAACTTCAAGGAGCCAATACCGCAACAAAAAGGGCTGAGGAATCTCTTGCAGGTAAGGTAGCTGAGTTTGCTTTGAAGCTATGTGAGGCCCATAACGAGGTTCAAAGGAGCAGGGAAGACATATTTTCTCTAACTTGGGGGGTCGAGAGTTTCCAAACTCAGCTTGGATTTGCCCAGGAGAGGACCAATCATGCCATGGAGAGAGCAGAACAAGCTGAAGAAGTGACCAAGTGGGTTAAGGAGGCTTCCAAGCATGCTGAAGAGAGAACCATGCATGCTGAAGTGGAGGCCATCAAAGTGAAAGAGGAGGTTTCTGCTATGATCGAGCAGGCTCGGGAGGCCGCAGTTGCTCATACCACTGAGAGTTTTATGTATACCCTATGGTTAAACTGCCCAGACTTTGATTTTTCTTCTTCAGTGGAGAGATCGTGGACATCATCCAGGGTTTTGTTGAGGAAGCTAAGATAGCTCCTTCTCCAGGTGCTGAGGTCATAGATGGCTCTCCAGGTGGGGATACGGTGCAGGCCAAAATTACTTTGCCTGCGAGGAGTCAACCGTGGAGAGACCTGAAAGACAAATCACAAAAAATCTGCTCGTGATAGTTTCGAGCCCCCCTAAGTGCTTAGGACCCTACCAATATAAGGGCTTCTTCATCATAGCACTTCAATAATTCTTATTTTCTTGTTGCTTTCATGCTCCTTTAATTTGTAATCAAGACATTTCATTATGACTTTCATTTTGCAAAAGATATTTTTCTTCTTCTCATTTTTTTTGTGTGCATGTTGTCGTTAGATGATCTATTTTTTCGAGACACAGATACTATCCTTTGAACATAAATACCAAAAACATCTCTGAGAAGAACTTAATAGGAATGCAATTTAATTCAAAACTTTGATAGGTAGTTACAATTTTGAGAAAGTCAAATATAGTTTACTAATAATATGGCCAGAGATGCTTGACATTCCAAGCTCAGGGAAACTTTGCTCCTTCGACATTTGCTAAGTAGTATCCTCCAGCCTTTAGTCTTTCTTTTATAATGTATGGGCCTTCCCAATTAGGGCCCAACATTCCTTCCCTGGGGTCATGGCCTCCGGGCTGGACGAGACGTAAGACAAGGTCTCCTGGTTTAAAACTTCGAGCACATACTTTTTAATTAAAATATCATGCAACCCTTTGTTTGTAGGTCACAATTCTTTGGCATGCTTCATCCCTTTTTTCCTCAACGAGGTCAAGACTGGCAGTAGGTAACTAGTCATTTTCCTCAGTATTAAAAGTAGTTCTTCGATGTGAGGTTACTTCGAATTCCACTGGCAGTATTGCCTCGGCTCCATAGACTATTGAGAAAGGGGTTTCCCCCGTGGTGCTGCAAGCCATGGTGAGGTAAGCCCATAGGACTTTTGGTAGTTCATCTACCCATGCTCCTTTTCTTGCTTCCATCTTCTTCTTCAAGATCTGCTTGATGATCTTATTTACTGCCTCTACTTGCCTATTTGTTAGATTTGCTTTTGCCAAAAGGGAAAAATTTCAAAAAATTTCTCAGAAAAACCCCAACATGGCCGAAACATACCTCCCAAGATCCATTGGTTTAAGGCTTCAATGTATCACATACATTAAATACAAAGTAAGAGGAAGCAAGACTAACCTTTAATCCATCCCCTTGCACAGCAGAAACATTTGATTTCTCCGATCACCTCAGGAGTCCAAACGTCCTCCCTTCACTGGTATCCATACTGGAGAAGAACCCATGACCTCCTCAACTTCTCTTCTTGTGCTAGCAAGAATTTGGAGGCTGAAGGGACCACTTGGAAGCCGAAAAGTTGTCGGACCACCGCCGGCATTCCTCCTCCCTCACTGGCTCAACCATGGCCGAACCACCCATGGAGAACTCTTCTCCATTTTAGCCGAACTCTTTAGCTAAACTCAAGGGAAGAATGGAGAGAACACATTGAAAACTATTTTTGATCAAATCCACACCAGACGCCGCCGAAACGGCCAAAGAATGACTTCCTCCACCGTGCGCGCTCACTCTCTCTCTCAGCCTCTTCATCTTTCCCACGAGAATGCCCAGCCAGCCAAACCTTTCGGCCAGCCAAAAGGAAGACCAAGAGATGCCCGAAACGGCGTTGTTTTGGCCAAGCCACTTTGGCACAAAATGACGTCGTTTCAATAAAGGCCAATGGAAACTTTTTCTAATTTTCAGTTTGGTCCTTGGAGTTCTAACTATCTCCAATTTTGGCCCAAACAATTTCAGTGAATTACGATTTGATTCCTGAACATTAAATATGTTTAAACATTGATCATTTCATTCCCCGTTATACGTGTGACCCAGTAGGCCTCCGAAATGTTAGTAAAAGTCCAAAATACCCTTCAAACCCTTTGAAGGTATATGAAATTAATCTAATTAATTTCCTAATCAATTTCTCCAAATTAATCAATTGGACTTTAAACTATGAGCGGACTCTAGCAAGCCATCATAGCTACCTAATTTTCAGCAGGGGTCTTCACGGTGACAAGCCTGTCTGTGCATGCTCTCGGTGTACATCTCTATGCTACATCATGTATGATCAATCCCTTCATTACCTATATCTGATTAGTCAGAGGTATGGATGCCAGTCAACCTCTATAACCAATCATAGTTTCTCAATCTCGT
>JANHAO010017498.1:0-13947 GCA_026873985.1 Saraca asoca
ATCAAACACCTTACAGACAGTTTTATAACCATAAATCAAAAAATAAAAAAGCACAGTGATTCAATGGAAATCATAAACAAACACAAATTAAACGTAGAAAATGGTAAAAAACACAACGAAAAATTGGGGTGGAACACGACAAACACAAGAATGACGAACCCAGAAAATACGAAGAACACAACGAAGAAACCACCATAATCAACGGATTAAATGCTTTTACCTTGTTATGGCGCAAAAGAAGCTTCAAATAAGGAAGAAAAAGAAGAAACCCCACCGGAGCTACGAACGGATGACGAGGGGACGCTGCAAACAACATGAAATCTGCAGGAAATGAAATTGGGGACGAGTTTAAGGGTTTCGAAAATTTCAATGAAAATTCCAACGGAATATTTCTGTTAGAATTTAATAAATAATCAAAACGTGCCATATAAATTAATTGATATTCCAATGGATTTTTATCTATTGGAATATTACAACGGATTTTCCAACGGACAATTATGTCCGTTGAAATTTAATAAATAATCAAAACGCGCCGTATAAATTAATTGATATTGCAACGGAATATTCCAACAGCTTTTTATCCGTTGGAATATTACAACGGATTTTACAACGGACATAATTGTCCGTTAGAATATTCTCACAGAATTTTTAGTCCGTTGTAGTTTCCGTTTGAGTATTCCAATGGATACTCGTCCTTTGGAATTACCGTTGGAATTTTCTAACGGAACAAATTCGTTGGAATATTCCGTTAGAAAATCGTTATTTTCTTGTAATGTAAATATAGATAAAGTTATATTATTATTATTGTTGTTATTGTTGTTGTTATTTAAATGAGTTGTTCATGAACTAAATAAATCAAGTTTTAAGATTTTCAAGCTTAATTTGTTTATTAATCTAGTCTAATGTCATATTAAAATTTGTTTATTTTTTTAATAAATTCAGTCGAGTTTTGTCCTTATAGAAGCAAAATTCGAGTAACTCATAGATGATTCGTCTGGTTTTCACCCTTTATTTTCTCCCACCAATTACATCCACATGTTTTATTCTATATATTTTTTTTCTTTTTTTCTAGATCAAGAATGGATAATTTATTTTGGCCATAAACACTGATGAGATAATTAATTTTGAATGTAATTGTTTATTGTTAATTGATTTTGAAGGATTTAATTTTACGTGAATTTAGTCTTGTATGGTATCATTATTTTATAGTTGATTGTAATAATTTTTTTATTTTAATAATGAGTAAAAACTCAAGTTTTAGTCTTAATTGAAAAAAAAATAAACATTAACTCCAAGAATCTCCATACAATTTTTAGCTTTTACTTTCATCTGGCATATGACTGATTACGAAAGATTTTCAAATTGTAACTAAATAAAAATTTAAAAAAAACCCAGAATCAATTATTAATTTTATAATTGATTACAAAATGTTTAATTGTCGTAGAAAGAAAACAATATTTTTCAAGTAAAAACAAAAATTCCAAGGCATTCTGCTTTATGAATCAATTAAACATCATGGATTATTTGTAAGAACTAATTGGAAATCTCAAAACTGTGCCTGAAAATTAAAAGAAATTCCATTTTCCAAACCAAAAACACTTTTGATGATGCCATGTTTAATTGGGGATACATGCTGATATCAGAAAAAGAGAATGAAAAAAAATTGACAATTCTTATATATTTTTAATCAGCCTTTTGATAGCTTTTATATATCCTTTAATTAATTTATATTTATGTGAAACATCTAATAATTAAAGACAAAGTTATTTATGTTCTTTCATTAAGTTCTAATTCCCATTTCAATTTTTTCTTTATTCTATTTGGGTTCCTGATAATCAGAATTGTATCTTACTTTATAAGAAGAATAATATGAGCGGAGTGTAGTCCTAGTATATATACCACATTGGAAGATGCTAGTTTCATTTACGGTGGTTTAAAAATATACACTTATTGGTGTTCTCCTTTAGGAATTTATTTCTATTTTTATTTGAGAAAATGTAAATTACTCCTTCAACTTTGGGGTTATCATATATAACACCCACAAACTATTACTTGTTGCAATCAATTTCCTTCAACTTTGGATATAAGGTCTTTGCTCATAGTTCTAGAATAAATTTAAGCACTATGTAATATTGACATGAAGATAAAAATATAAAGATTGTGGTAATGAACTTCCTACTCGTAGTTGACAAATAAGTCATATTAAATGATCAGAATATTCTCAAAATAGGAAAAAATAAAAAAATATATAAGTTAGATCAATCCTAAATTTAAATTACAAGATTTCTATACTATGTTTAATTTTTGTATAAACATTTGTGTCAAACAAAACATTTTTACTCCTTTAAATCACTCACAAATTAAATATTAAATATTAAATATAACTATCTCAAAATCAAATAAAGCTGATTGTAAAATTTAAATACAATTACTCAAATTTGAAAAGAGTAATTTATATTTTTCTCTTTTTATTTTATTTCAAACTTTCATTTCATGCCAAATCAAAGGAATTGTAATGACCCAATTTATTTGCAATTGTCCTGGTTATTAACATCGAAGGAATTTGAACCTATAATTACCTAATTGCATGCTACTCACCGGGTCTCTTTGCAACTTCAACCATTTTCTTATGTATTTCTTACGTATTACTATTGTTATTATTTATTGTAAAGATGGAAAGTACTCTTATGTGAAAGCAGCATGGCTCCAGGATAAAGTTTATTGATTTGATGGTTATTTAAAGTAATATATAATTTATATAAAATATAATAATATTACATAAAATATTATGATTTTTTCAGTAAAACTGTAACATATTATAATTATATTACAAGTTCATCACATAAATTTATTAAAAAAAACTCTAATTAAGGAGAGAAAAATTATAGATAAGAAGAAATTTTCACTGTATAAAATTATAAGACTAGTGTCTATAAGACTCTTCTTTGCCTACAACTTTCTTATAACTATCCTTGCATCTCTAACAAACTTTCAAATAAGTGTCTCACATAACCTTAATATGTTCTCACAAAATTATCTCTATCATGTAAAGCTGGTAGGGGGTCAAGTCAATTTGTGAGTGGCTCACAACTTGACTTAAATTTTGACTTAATAAATTAAGCTTATAAGCTAAATGAACGATACACAAACTGAATTATAACTCATATTGTAAATGAATTGAATTTGAGCTATTAACAACTCAACTTATTTTTATCATGAGCTTGCTCGATATATAGATATATGACTAAACAAATATGTAAACATATATTATAATATGCATTGTATTTTTAAATAAAATACTTGACAAAATTTTTATTATAAAATACAATAGATTTTTAATACTATTATACTACTTCATTTTTAAAAAGTGAAATTGTGGTCATAATATATCTTTATATTGAGTTAAATTATTATTTATATTACATTAAGTATTCTTATAATATGAACAATTGTATTATAATACTATTTTTTATTTATTATACGCTGACAATCATAAGTATTTTTAAGTTATAAATTTGTGAATAAAATACTTCATTGTTACAATAAATGTGAGCTTAATAACCTAAGTCAAGCCACTTATGAATATAGTTTGAGTCGAGTCTGAAGGGAATAAAATAGCTCAAATCAAGCTTGAATCAAACCATAAGTTGAGATTACGATTCTTTTGAAAATCACAAATATAGTAGTTGCACTATTTTAACCTGGTTTATTCATTCAACAAGTGAGCTATATATATATATATATATATATAAGTAATAAAAATAATATATAATTATATGATAATATTGAAGAAATAATTATATTATGTTATATATAATATGATATAAACAAACATGAAATTATATTTTTGATTATTATTATTATTATTTAAAGGAGTTGTTCATGAATTAAATAAATTGAGTTTTAAGATTTTTAAGTTTAATTTATTTATTAATCAAATTTAATTTCATACCAAAATTTGTTTATTTTTTAAATAAAATTAGTTGAGTTTTGCACTTATACGAGCAAAATTTAAAGAACTCACAGATGATTCATGGGATTTTCACCCTTTACTTTCTCCCAGCAATTACATCCCACATGTTTTATTCTAAATGCTTTTTCTAGATAGAGAATGGATGATTGATTTTGGCCATATACTTATGAGATAATTAATTTTGAATGTAATTGTTTATTGTTAATTGGTTTTGAAGGATTTAATTTTACAAGAATCTAGTCTTGTATGGTAACATTATTTTATAGTTGATTATAATAATTCATTTTTTTTAAACAATGGGTAGAAAAATCACTTTGTATTTTTAATTCGAAAAAAAAATGTACTTCAAAAATCTCCATATAATTTTCAGCTTTTGCTTTCATCTGGCATATGATGGATTAGGAAAGATTTTCAAATTGTAACTAATTAACAAGTTACAAAAAATGCTCAGAATCAATAATTAATTTTATAATTGATTACAAAATGTTTAATTGTCATAGAAAACACACAATATTTTTCAAGTAAAAAGAAAAATTCCAAGGCATTTTGGCTTATGAATCAATTAAAGATCATGGATTATCTGCAAGAACTAATTGGAAATCTCAAAATTGTGCTTGAAAATTAAATTTGAAAATGCCACGTTCAATTGGAGATGCATGCCAAGAAGGAAAAAAATTGACAATTTTTATATATTTTTAATCGGCCATTTGATAGGTTTTTACATATCCTTTAATTAATTTATATTTATGTGAAACATGCAACAAGTAAAGATAAAATCATTTATGTTCTTTCATTAAGTTCTAATTCCCATTTCACTTCATGGTTTTTCTTTCATTCTATTAAATCTCTCAATAATAAGTATCGTATCCAGCTTTATAATAAGAATAATATAAGCAGAGTGTAGTCTTAGTATATATACCATTTTGGTAGATGCCAGTTCCATTTATAATTGTTTAAAAAGACATACAGAATAAGAATAAATCCTAAACAAGGAATATCAAGATAGATACAAAATTTTTTATATTGAAATGATAGGTCCTAACAAAAAAATTATGAGTTTCAAAAAAAAAAATTATATTTTTATATCTATAAAATTGAAGGAAATTGACAATGTAAGAAGGAATTTAAATCTCCTAAATGAGCAATGTTAATTTAAAAGATAAAACAGTGTGCTTCAAAAAAATATGCACCTATATGTGTTCTCCTTTAAGAATTTTTTTTATTTTTATTTGGGAAAATCAAATTATTTCTTCAACTTTGGATAGATGCATTTAATACTCATAAATTATTAATTATGACAATCAACATCCTTCAACTTTAGATAACCGCTAAATTGCACCCATATAAAATCTTTTCACACAGTTTTGGGATGACTCCAAGCACCATGTAATGCTTAAGTGAAAATAAAAATGCAAGGATTCTAGTAATAAACTTTCCTATACACACTGAATAAGTGAACCATACCAAAATATCCCTAAAATAGGGAATAATCGAAAAAAATAATGCATAAATGTGATCGCTCCCAAATTTGAATTACAAAGCCTCCACAAAATTGTTTTTTTTTTAAATAAAATTTTGTGTCAAACCGAGTATATTTGTTCCTCAAATCATTTAGAAGATGAATGTTGGATATTAAATGTAACTATCCAAAAATTGAAGATGAATGATTGTAAAAATTAATAATTTGTAAGGATTAAATACAATTATTTCATAATTGAAAGAGAAAATTTACATTTTCCAATTTATTCTTCTCTCAAACTTTCATTTCATACCAAATCAAAGGAATTGTAATGGCCCAATTTATTTGCAGCTTGAACTATCCTCATTATTAACATAGAAGGGATTTGAAACTATAACTACCTAATTGCATGGTGTTCACTGGATCCTCTTTGCATCATGGACCAATTTCTTATGTATTATTTTCTTACGTATTACTATTATTATTATTTTGTAAAGATGAATAGTACTCTTATGTGAGGGCAGCATGGCTTCAGGATAAATTTGTTGATTTGATGGTTATTTAAATTAACATTGTATTTATATAAAATATAATAATATTACATAAAATATTTTAATTTTTTCAGTAAAAATTGTAACATGTTCTAGTTATAAGTTCATCACACAAAATTACATGAAAAAACTCTAAGTAGATAGAGAAAAATTACAAATAAGAAGAAATTTTCACCCTATAAGGTTACAGGATTAGTGTCTATAAGACTCTTCTTCCCAGACCTACAACTTCTTTATAACTTTCCTTGCATCTCTAACCAACTTTCAAATGATTGTCTCACATAACTCCTATATGTTCTCACAAAACTATCTCTCTCATGTAGGGTAGGCAACAGGTTAAGTCAATTCGTGAATTGCTCATAACTCAATTCAAATTTTAACTTGACAAATTGAGTTTATGAGATGAATAAGTGATACGTAAGTTAAATTATAGCTCATGTTGTAAATGAGTCGAATTTGAGTTATTAAGCACTCAACTTATTTGTATCATGAGCTTGCTTAATATATAGATATATAAATAAATAAATATGATAAATATATATTAAAATATGCATTGCATTTTTAATTATTCTATTTGACAATATTTTTATTATAAAGTACAATAGATTTTTAATACTAATATATTACTTCATTTTTTATAAGTGTAGGTCATAATATAATTTTATATTTTGAGATAAATTATCATTTATGCTACATTAATATTCTTATAATATGAGCAATGGTATTATAATATTATTTTTCATTATTTGATTTTTTTATTTTATTTTATATGGATAATCATAAATATTTTTAAGTTATAAAATTATGAATAAAATGCTCTAGTGTTACAATAGATATGAGTTTAATGAGCTGTGGCAAGTTACTTGTGAGCATACTTTGAGTCGGGTTTGACTGATATACATTTGATCGAATAGAGATTGAGCCAAGCCATAAGTTAAAAAAAAAAAATTAAGACAAGTCAAGATTGAGCTGAGACCAACTCAGCTCAATTTAACTCACTGGCAGCCCACTTTCATTAATCAATCAATTTATGGTACAAATTTAAACCCTATATGTACTTGCTCCTCAAGTAATTAGAATCCTCCCAACAAAAGAAATCTAAATCAGATTGGAACCAAACTAAAATATCTCACAAATTGAAATTTTGTTTAAATTCTTGTAGAAGTTGTAAAACACACACACACACAACTTGTTGCAGCAAGCTTACATATCCAGCCTTAAGTGATGTATATGAAGTTGCAAATTATCTAGAGTATGTTGTAACGATACTAAAAGATCTTGCAATTTTTACAAGTAAACTTGCAATTTTTGTAGTTCGATTACCATAAAAGTTTAAATTATGAAAAATAATTGTAGGTTATCTATCTAGCAACTTGACTATCGATTCTTGCAATTGCAAATTCTACAAGCTATTTTGCAAATAGTATGTATACGACATGCATGTTAAAATACCCATAAGTTACAAATGTTTTATTATTATTACAACTATTTTCAAGAAATTGCAAGCAGATATAACAAAATGTCGCATCTTCGATGCAACACACATCCATTGGTCGTTCTGGATTATACTAACCACCTTGTTATAACCTTTTTTTTTTTTAATATTTTCGTTGTGGGTCTCTTACTTCAAAATGACTAATGTATCCACGTTAAATATATGATAGTATGTTTGAAGGAAATATATAAGAATGTAACTTTGTTCTTTGCATACTAAAAAATATATATTTTTAGTTTTCAAATGTTATTGTTCCAATATAAAATTTATATTCTAGCTATATCCATATTCTATTTTTTTTTTAAATTGTGGTATTTCTGTAACAGCATCAGATCCTATCCGTGTGCTTCGTAGCTGGAAAGTGATTGTCTTTGTGAACATATTCTTGTCTCCCACCTGCTAGATGTTATAAATTTGGAATCTTCCCAAGTCATTGTTCCCACCTCACTTCAATTTAAAAGAAAATGAGCCAGGTTGCAGAACCAGACAGTAGTGAAGATGAGATCCGCTGAGAGTTAAGCTTCTGTACATCGACAGGTAAATGGGAGGACGTTGTTGATATATACCAACGTCACCCGTGGACCCACAGAGCGAGGATCAACCGCTACGACGACACTGCGTTGCACCTGGCCGCGGATTGCGGGCAAGAAGAAACTGTAAAACAATTTTGAGATGCAATTTTAAAGCATCAAAATCAAGTTCATCCGGAAATAAATGAAGAACAACAACAACAAGAAGTTGTTAAAAAACAATGTTACAAATAGGCAAAATTACTACATCATAAGATGTTACAAGGCATGATTGGATTGCTATCTTTAGAGACATATTCATCTCCATACTTAGTTGCTAAAGGGTTAATGACGATACTCTCTTAGGTTACAATGAAGTTTTTGTGAATTTCTTAATTAGTAATATCAAGAAATTCTTTAACACTCATATAATTTGGAAATATTTTAAACTTGTAAGATATTATTCTCAACCAAATTTTATAAAGTCATATGGAGGTTTATTTATACTTAGTAGGGGAATTTCTTTAACAAATAGGTGCATTAAAAAATCTTTTGTTCATTAAACACAAATAGATACATTCATCAATTTGTTCATTAAATATAAGATGTGTATTCATCCTTTTATTCATTAGAATCAATTAACATGCATCTACCTTTTAATTATCAATATATATACATGAACTTCTTTTAAGGTTTGTTTATTAGATAAACCAACGCAATTTTTAAAGTTATAAATTATATAACATTTTCCCACTAATTTACAAGCTTTTATAAGTTGTACAATTTATGTATAAGAGATGGTGTTACTAGGATTAAACCTTCTATTAGTGTAAGTTTTCAAGATTCTAACAAAGTAATAGGCATCTAATTGATTAAACCTATACTCTTATTGTTAAAGTCGGAAGGCCACACACATAATCACCCTAATTAAATATAAGAGATTCAATTTCTTTAGCACTTTTATGGCCATGTGCTCATCCTGCCTTTCATAAATACTTACAAGAGTAAAACCTCTAAAACTCTTGATCGGAGTGGCACCATTCTTACATTCATATAGGTGAAAACCTTAGATAATAAAATTATCGATCCATTAAGAGCTTCTTAACTCATTCTTCTATAACACTAAATCTTATTTCTTTGTATTTCCAATCATTAAATAACTTGTTTTTCCCAATAAATCTTGAAATCAATATTCTACTATAATAAGGTTGAATTCCCATCATTTAATGACTATAGGTTTTAGTCTCATCTTAACAGTGAAGTCTTTAATCTTTTTCCTTAACAAACTTTTTGTCAATAGGTATGCTAAATTACTGTTGGACTTTACGTATATGATGATAATTATACCATCTCCTAATAATTGCCTCACAAACTCATACCTCAAGCTTATGTGTCTAGACTTTCCATTATAAACCTTATTATAAGCTCGAGACATGGTTGACTCACAATCACAGAAGATTGGAATGACTGTCATTGGCTATGGCCACAGCTCTATATCTAATAACAAATTCTTTATCCATTTTACTTCTTTACCTACAATTGATAAAGCTATAAACTAAGCTTCCATTATAGAATGTGAGATACACATTTGTTTCTTTGAGACCCAACATATGATTCCATCACCTATGGTGAAAATCCATCTTAAAGTGGATTTATTATCACTAAGATTTGTAATCCAACTAGCATCAGAGTAACCTTCTAGGACAATGGGATAACCAATATAATGTAACCCCAAATTTATGGTTTTCTTGAGATAACCAAAGACTCATTTTATAGCTTTCTAATGATCCACACTAGATTTATTTGTAAATCTTAATAGCTTGTGCATAGCAAAAGCTACATCTGGTCTGGTACAATGCATAACATACATCAAGCTTCCAATAGCACTCGCATATTCTAATTGTACTACTGGTCTCCCTATGTTTATTCTAATTTAAAATTGGGATCACAGGGTGTATTGGAATCTATAACACTAAGATGCCTAAATTTCTCCAATAATTTCTTAATGTCATGCTATTGCCCTAGTATAAAGCCATCCTTATGCTTACACTCTTTTTTCCCAAGATAGTATCTACTTCATTCAAATCCTTCATCTTAAACTTATAAGTAAGATACTACTTGGGTTGATGAATATCTTATAAATTCATCCCAATTATTAGTATATCATCTACATAGAGACAGATGATTATGCCATAACTCTTAGTAAATTTAGAGTATATAAACTTGTCTATACTATTATGTGAAAAGCCATTTGATAAAACCATTAAGTCAAACTTCTTATGCCATTGTTTAGGTGCCTATTTTAAGCCATATAAGGACTTAACCAACTTGCAGATTTTTCCTTCATTTTCGGGTAGCATATAGCCTTCCAATTGTTTCATATAAACTTCTTCATTAAGATCTCCATTTAGAAAAGCTGTTTTAACAACCATTTAGTGCAAATGAAGCTTATAAATAGATGCTAATGTTATGAGAATTCTAATGGAAGTCATCTTTGATCAAAATAGTCTAGACCTTCTTTTTGTCTAAACCCTTTGGCTACTAACCTTGCTTTAAAGGTTTGTAGTGAGCCATTTTATTGAATTTTCTTCTAAATACCCACTTGATAGTACGCTTTGAACCTTGAAGCAAATCAACTAAGATCTAAGTATTGTTGGATAATATTAAATCCATTTCATCATTCATGACTTCTTTCCAAAAAGTGGAATCTCTAGAAGTTATTGTCTCTTTATACGTTTATGGATCACTCTCCATAGTTAGCAAAATAGAAATCTTATTTATTACAGAATTGCTAGTTCCTTCAACTAAGAAAGTTATAGCTTGAGAAGAAATAAAATTTGGACCTAATTCCTTTTCTATTCTCATTCTTTGACTTCTTGTTGGTTCAACAAACTCATTTTCATGTGTATATTTGATCCTTTGATCATTTAAGATCAATTCTACAGGATCTGAATGTTGATCCACTTAACAATATTCCATTGTGGGATTTAATTTATTATTGCATTTATTTTCAATAAATTCCATATCTCTAGTTTTAACAATTGTATTAGATACTAAATCTAATATCCTATGCGACTTAGAATTTTGGGCATATCCCATCAAGATGCCTTTTATGGCTATTGGCCCTAATTTAGTTCTCCTTTGATTAGGAACTCAATAAAAGGTAAATACCCCCACACTTTAAAATAATTCAGGTTAGGTTTCCTTTCTTTCAATATTTCATATGGAGAAACCTTTCTTGTTTCTGACAATATCCTATTGTGAATGTGACAAGCCATTAATAATGCCTCACCCTAAAGACTGTGTGGTAACTCAGCATTTAGCAATATAGAATTAATCATATCCATTAAGATACAATTCTTTCTCTCTGCTAAACCATTTTGTTGTCAAGTATAAGGAGTAGAAAATTGATGCACAATACCATATGTTTCATAAAAAGAATTGAATTCAGTTGACAAAAATTCTCCATCTCTATCACTATGAAACAATGCTATTTTCCTAACATAAAAATTTTCTACTTCTAAATTATATTTCTTAAATATTTCAAACACTTCATCTTTGTTTCTTAACAAGTAGACAAAAGTATATCTAGAATTATCATCGATAAAAGTTATGAGCTACCTCCTCTAGTGATATTACCATTTAATTCACATATATTACTATGTATAAGTTCTAGAACTTGAGTGTACTTTTCAACTTTTGGAAAATGTTTCTTAATAATTTTGGATTATATACAAATTTTACATTTCTTTTCAAATCATTATTACTAAAACCACTGTAATTATTTTTATGCATGTATTCATCTTGGGAATATGTCTCTAAAATTGTTATAAAATAATGTTACAAATGGTCAAGATTATTACATGATAAGATGTTTCAAGGGATGACTGGGTTGCTATCTTTAGAGAGATATTTGCCCCTACATGTAGTTGCTAAAAGGTTAATGAACATATTTTCCTAGGATACAATGAAGCTTTTGTAAATTTCTTGATTAGTAATATCAAGAAATTCCCTAACACTCTTATAACTTGGAAATATTTTAAGCTTATAAGATACTATCATTAATCATATCTCACAAAGTCATATAAAAGTCTATTTATACTTAGTAGGGAGCCTTTTTAATCAATAGGTGCATTCAAAAAATCATTTGTTCATTGAATATAAATAGATATATTTATCCATTTGTTCATTGAATATAAGATGTATATTCATCTCTAGAATCAATGAACATACATACACCTTTAGTCATCAATACTTATGCATAAACTTCTTTTAAAATTTGTTCATTGGATGAATTAATACAATTTTAAAGTTGTAAATTATATAACAGTTGTCAACCTGAAAGCATTGGAAATGAGGAATGTCAAAGGGGATACTACCATGCACCTTGCGGCTTCAGGGGGGGTTTGTAAATATCTGTAATTGGATAGCTAGAGCTAATAGGGAACAGTAGGACATCCGAAACAAGAATGGAGAGACGTCTTTGCTTTGGCTGCCCTCAATTGGCATAGTTGTTACTCTACTTTTGGGTATTTTGATCATGGTCCAGACGTGGATTTGCACCATTTTAGACGAAACAATGAGATACTATATCATTCACAATGCCATTGAGAGGGAATGTTTTGGTAAGCAACTCAATTGATTTCGTCTTTTATGTATGTTGTGGCGACAATACTACAATATTATGGATGGCTGCATCACACCCGAATTTTGGTTCTTTTGAAAATCAAAAACATTACCGTGAGTTGTGGTATTGTAATATTGCATATTATTGTGACCGCAACAACTGCAATACACTCATTTATTAATTTTTTTTAATAAAATAAAAATTGAAAATATTAATATTTTACTTACAAATAAATTTTATTTAATATGATATGATATTATATTGAATTAAAGGAATTAATATTAAATAATATTAATTAATAGCTATTTTATACATTTTTATTATATTTGTGCGGACAAAATAAAACTTCACGGCCGCAATGTCCACATCAACATTTTTACTTCTGTAACACCCACAACCGCAAAAAACACATTGCAGCCATAACCTTAAATGCAATTTGAAACGTTAATATGTATATATAAATTTATATACATGTTACACATGCTAACAATAATGTTACATTGCATGAGATTAGGGCATAGTTATCAGAAACATGGTACAGGAAAAAAAATAAGTTATATTGTCCTTTTAGTGAGAGGAATATGAAAAATATAATTTTTAATACATAATATGGTAATCAAAACGTAGTTTTCAGTAATTAGGATTAGGGCTTTTGTTCTGGTAGTGAGCTTGAGGGGGCAAATCCAAGGGAAGTTTTTCAGCCTTCAACACACATGTATATGGATTAATTTCCTGTTTCAGAATTATATGTTATCATGTGAATGAATAGGGAATGAGTTGTCTTGATATTCTTGCCACTAAGCCTTCGGCCTTCAAAAGCAGTAGCAGCCTTGGGTGGTGGAAACATATCTTGTGTTACCGTAAGTACTATGGCCATATATTTTGATAACTATGTATTATCATGGAAAAATTTAGAAAATCTTCGTCAATTTTTGATAGTTTTATTGCGCTCCTATCAATTCAAAAAATTTAAAATTGATGTTTTAAATTATATAAAATTTTAGAATTAGTTAATTCCTGTATTTTTAAATTTGAAATAAATTATCTGAAAGTTTTTCGTGTTAAAGTTATACATGTACCTAAATTGGAGAATCAAATTGAAAACTGGAGGAACGAAATGAAAAGGAAGTACCCAGACATAGAGATTGAATTATAGAGAGAGAAAGAGAAGAACGAGAAGTACTACAACATTACTAGCATATGACAAAAAGTGGTTGCTCTATTTGATATGTGACTCTCTCCCCCCCCCCCTCCCTCTTCCCCCCCCCACCCCCCCGATACAATCCTTATCAAATCTCTCTTATATTTATATTTCATTTACCTTATAAATAAT
>JANHAO010017499.1:0-13946 GCA_026873985.1 Saraca asoca
TAAATCCTAAATGCAACCTAATTGAATAAGATTCATGCATAACGTTTGGCATTCTAATTGAATACAAATATCCAAACTGTAAGGGCAATTTAAGACATGCCAATCTGGAATTCTTTGCAAACTCTTCTTATTTCTCCACTGTACAACCAATATTTCTGTTCTGGAAGTTAAAAGGAAAATATATACTATCAACTTCAGTGACACAAGAAACAGAAAAAAAAAATACATCACGGACTAAATTGAAAGTTTTACAGAAACTAAATTAAAAAGTTCTCTGAAAGTTAGGTCTTTATAAAAGACGATAGAAAATTTGGACAAATTGTAATTTTTCCCATTTGTCTTTTTATATAAAATTTTCTCCCAATTGATATTTTTCCCAGCTGACCTCCTCCTCCTCTTGGCTCTTCCAGAGCTTTCGAAAGCTTCATGCACAGTCGTTTCACTTCAATTGAGTTCCGCCAATTTTCAATGTTCCCTCACCGCCGTTGCCAACTCCTTTCTTCCGATGTCTCTGGTGACAGTTTTTTTCATGGCGTGCACGCCTTCTTCTTTCGTTGGAGTTCTTTGCGATGCAACTCTGGGATCATTAGCCCCCACTCATTTTAAATCCTGCGTCCACCACTGTTACCATTCCTCTTTCTTTCACCCAGTTTAAGTCTTCCATTAATAATAATAAATGTCTTGATAAAAAGATTTTTAAAATAATGATAACTCTCTTGAATTTAAAATTAATTTGTCTCGTAAAAAATGATTAAGAGACTAATTAAAAATCAATTAATTTTTAAATTAAAAAAATAATTGCTTGCAAATGTAGACAAAGCCTTCAACTTGTAAAGAATACAAGGCATGGAAGGTGACCATTGCAAAACTAATTATGTGAGATTAATTGTAATTAAAAAAATAGAAGATATAATAAAAGAAGGTGTGAAAAGTGAATTGGAATATTAGCTATTAATTAGCCTTGTCTTAAGGAGGGAGGTGACTATTAGTCGCTTTAATTAGAAGGGTCCTATAGTGTGGTCCAACAATGATTTCATCAAGAATCCTATACCAAATTAATATTTTCCACTATAATAGTTAACATTAATTGGTTAAGGTCTAATTCAATCAATGAGATGTCAAGCGTAACCACAATGTGAACCAGACAGATGAGCAACCCAACGTGGGTAGGCTCTGCTGGTAGATGTAATTCGATAAAGATGTAGCAACTCTTTATAATTATGGATTTGAATTCTCCCAGTGACAATAACTTATGTTGATGAACGATGGTCATCCTTTTTTAGAGAGATCCCTAAAAAAATAAAGTAAAATAAAACAAAAAATTCTTGAATCTGTCACTGCTTTTGCCTTGACTAATAATATTAAAGTAACTTATCTGATTGTTTTGCGTGGCAGAAAAGATAGAAAGTAATACAAAATTAAGCTTCATTTGTTGTACTTCCTTTTTATATCATTTTTTTCTAACTAAAAAATATCCCAATTCTAAAAAAAAAAAAAATACAGTCGTACTAAGATTTCAATAATAACATGAATTTTGGATTATGTTAGTGGTCACGTAAATTAATGATAAAATAATAAAAGACTAAAACATTTATTTTAATCTCATATCAATTGGATCATTTATAAATTTTTAGTATCATAACAAATGATTTTATTTTACATTTCCTCCTTCTGTCTATTTGACGGTGAACTCACTAACAAAAAATGTTGAGGTGATGCCTTTGGTGCTGATTTGTCCTGTTATTGGTTGATGAAATGCTCTAAACGGCACTTCACTTTAGGCAAATTTTTTTTTTTTTTTTCAGCAAAGAGCTGTTGACTTAGAAGAAAACAGAGGCAAGCATTTTCACCGAAAATAGTTTCAATGAACCCTTGAGGTTCAAGCTTCAACTTTTTGTGGGAGGCAAAAAGAAAAATCAACATTTCTCATTTTTATTTTTATCACTAAAATGTTTTTTTTTTTTTTTTGCACTTCACTGAACTTTTCTTCTTGTTACTGGTAATTTGTATTTTTTTTTTTGGTCTCATAATAATTTAATTAATAACAATATTTAATAGAAAATTTTGATATGATAACTTTGAGTGCTCGCTATTATTGCTGAATTATTAGCAATTCATAAAACCTTTTTGGTTTCTCATAATTTTTGAAGTCATGATATTCAGATTGATAATGATCATGAAGTTGAATTGTTGTGGATGCTTGGGAATTTTTTATTGCCTTTGGCATGTGATTTCCATTTTTGGGTCAATTAAAAAGTTTTGTCCTCTTTTAATATTGTTGAATTGCTTTGGTGCCCAAGGGAATGCAATGAAGCTGCAAAATGGGGGGATTGTCTCATTAGGAGTTGTTCTAGTCATATATCACAAATTCCTCTATAGTGAATGGGATAAACCATATAAGACACATGACCTTGATTGATCATTATCTCTATCTTCTTCACACTAAATTAAAGTGGAAAATATGTGATTATGAAAGCCACAAATATCTAACGTTACTACCTTCTATGTTTTAATAAATCAGCATTTTTTATATCATGGTTGAACCGAATACTAAAAGAATTTGTCAAAATATAAAACACACACACACAATGATATTAATAAAATTCACTACTAAAATTTTCATATGTTTGGTTATATATCATGTATCATTTGCAGTTTAATTTCAATCTTCTACTAAGTTTACGTTTTATTGCAACTTCCTTCCTTAGTCCTTAGAACAAAGTACAAAGCTAAAACATAACTTTTAAATATCATGTGGTCACAATGTTTGGTTGGGGACAATAGTTTGCTAATTAGTCATTGTATTTGGATCCAATCCACTTTATTATGATCCGCATGCAAAAATACCACCAATTTGGCTCCGTTGTTTTTGTCGAAAGACATTATTTATAAAAAAAATTCATTTACTTATATATAAGTAAGGACTTTTACATCACTTATATACCTTATGATAACAAAATAATATATGGTATAATAGTAATATGTAAAACAAATTTCTCTTTAAAGTAGTAAGTGTTTTTTTTCAGCCATACTCCCTATATGTAAATTAAACAAATAAAACATTTTTTCCAACCCCTTTAGCAGTGCAATGGCATCCGGTGTTGTCCTGGGGTTTTCCCCCTCTTCAATGTCCTATGTTCAAACCAAAGACTTTGTGTGTATGTGTTTGTTAAGTCGATTGCCACTCTTGCTATTACAAAATATATATATTCAATTATCTTAATATTTTATAACTAAAAATACAAATAAATGAAATTATTTTTACGGAAAATGATGAACCTAGATTTTTTAACATGTTTATTTCATAAGTATAGAGTTTAAGATTCTAAAAAATTGTCTTAAAAGGCTTAAACAACCATACATGTAGGAGAAGTGTTAGATATCCAAAATTGGGAATATAATTGGCATGAACCATTTAGTGGTGACCTACAAACTCATGAGCCCTTATCCTTTTGTAAAACATTTATATCTTAAAATCTATAAAAATGATGTTGAAAATATGTCTGTGCATATATGTTTGAAAATATGAAATCCAAAATTTAACAAATCCACTTTAGAAAACGTTATTTGAAATCTAAATTCATAATTTCTTTTCATATTTCATAAATCATAAAACATTTGGACCTTGTCTAGCTAAACGAACACAATCATTAAAGGAATAACCAAGACAACCATGTACCATGTAGTGTGAAAACACATATGAAAGAGTCTATACTAATTGAGATATTCCTCAAATTTATTTACATGAAAATGTTAATTGAATGAGATGAGTACAACTCTAGTGCTTAATGAGTGGAAAATCTCCACCCCTTGAGTGAAAAACAATTTTTAGTCATAAGAACATATATATCATATACAATATTTACACACACACACACGCACACGCACTCAAACACATGCAACATCATATTCTTCACCTCCTAGTATACATATCATAACCTTCTTTACATTATCATGCAATCCATTCTACATTTCCATTTATAATAAGCTCTATTCAGTTTAATCATAACAACTATCAAATAGGGTGGCATTATGATAAATCATATGTAGTGGTTACTCTTGGTAGCTAACAATGGGACCCTCAGGTTAGCCAATTATATTGCAAATATTCAATCTATGTAATTCACTAACCTTGCAAGTTAGGATAGTCACATACTATTTAAGTTTAGGGACAAGCAATGAGGGTTACAATTCTAAACTATTTCATTCCTTTATTGAATGCACTCTCCGCATTTTATATAGTTGTGCCCTCCTACATCATTCATTTTATATATGTTATCGGCTATCATGGGTTCACAATGACAAATAAAACTATCTATTTCATTTTTCTAGTGCACACAAATTGCCCCTTCTTATTTTGTATTAGTCACACACTAACATATTTCTATCTAGCTATATAATCCTCAAATTTCCCGAAGGATATTATCATTCACCCATTACTGAATTTTCCTTCCCAATTATCCTGAATTTCTATACTTACACATCTTTATCAAAGAATTTATATTTAACATAATTTATTTAATTAATAATTATTTAATTTAAACCAAGTAAATATAACTTAATTAATTAAGTAATCAATTTCAGTAAATTACATGATTTATTAGTTAGAGAAAAGTCATATTATTTCATTTATCTACCTAATCTATGTCACAAATCAATGCTAGACCAATGTCAAGCCTTCCAGGCATACTTTCAAACAAAAAACATAAGTCAAGTAATCACATAACACATAGCCTGCAATTTTAAACCTAATCTATAAATCTTTAACATTCTACATCTTTTATATTTCTATCATGTTCTAGTTCCTACTTATATCCATAACCCTTTTAATACATCTTCTTTGATTATAACATATCTTGAATTCCTTTTTTTATGTTTTTATCATAACTGCACTTTATCTAAATACTAGCATATAGAAAACATTGGAAACATTTGAGAAAATACATATAGAATTTCATATGAAATGGAAGCAATTAAAGTAGAAATGCCTACTCACTTGGTAAGGAGAATCTATTTGGATATTCCTAAATCATCAATTTGATTAACTGTAAAGTGTAAGTTGTTGTTAAAGTGAAATCTTATAAAACAAATGAAATTCATTAATTAAAACCTAAGATTTAGAAAGAGAAAGATGAATTTAGCTAGATCCAACTTTTAGTTCGATTAATATACTTTTATTCAACAAATCCAGACTGGGATGCAAAGAGAACATTTCCTGGTAGAGCTTCAGGCTTCAAAGAGTTCCTGGACATAGGAGGGTTGTGATTTCTCAAAATCTATGTGTCCAAGGTTTTATCTAACTTAATGTAGGTTGGTTGACCAATTAGTAGGGCCCGATTGACTAGCAAGACCAATCAACCCACCCTTGGGGGTCTACCACTCAACCCTTATGCTGACTCACCAGACCCATTTTCAAATCCAGTCAAGTTAATCCTATAGAGATGTTACATAAAAGAATAGTAAACTATAGTTAAACTCAGAAAAGGTGACTATTTTAGTACTTTATTAGGCCAAGCCACCCATTTTGTAATTATTGCCTTATTAGATAGCCACCATTATCCTAATTTGGTAGAAAGTGAGTAAATATAAATAAATCCATTTATACCCCATTTGTTTTGTCAGAAGACATCTTTCATAAGAAAATCTTTCATTTGCTTATGATTATAGTTACAAAAACTAAAAATTATAGAAAATATTCTATTTGTTCAATGTTATATGTGAGATATGTGGTGGAAAACAACACTTACTACTTTAGAACAAAAGTTGTTTTCCTCCACTATCTTATATGGAAAATTACTAGGTCCTTAGAGAAATCTCTAACAAATTAAATCACATCACACATACAATATAACATAGACTAATCAATCAGGATGATGTCATCTGGCAAATAAGAAATTGCCATAAGTCAAAGTGAATCATTCCAACTAATATAGATTTTTCAAATAATTACATTTTAATAAATTAAAAAGGTGATAATTGATTAAAAAAATAATATTGTTTATCCCTAGGCATTACCCTAATAGCTTTATAAATAGAGAGCACATTTATGCCATTTGACACATAACATGACATCAAGAAGCAAAGACATAAAGCTTTAAAGTGTGCTTGAAGCTCTATTGGCAAACATTCAAGCATCTGAGGTTTGCAACTTCAATCAAGAACTTTCATTCCAAGTAGAATAATTTAATGAAGTTCGAGTTCACGAATCCCTATAAGTGTGAATACTATGTAACCTTTGATTTTAGATCAAGCCTTTTTAGAACGTTCCATCAATGCCAGAGCATTCACTATTTATTCTAAGACCAAGTTGACTTAAGTCCCTTTATTAAAGTTAATTATTCACCATTCATTCTGAGATCAAGCTTTTTTGAAGCCCTCCATCGAAGTTAAATGTTTAACCTTCATTTTAAGATCAAGCTTCCTCAAAGCCTGCTACCGAAGTCAAGCATTCAACCTCTAATCTAAGAAAAAGCTTCCTCGAATCCATAATCAAAGTCAAGTATTAATTCACCATTCATTTTGAGATCAAGCTTCCTCAAAGCCCTTAATCAAAGTTAAGTATTCACTATCTAAGTGAAGAGAATAATTAAAGGACATTTTATTCTGTTTCGAGAATTCAAATTAGAGATTGCACTCCCATCTTCAAGTCAATAAAGTTCATTCATTCCAACGAAAGATGTTTTTCAACAAAATAAACTAAGGCTTAGGTTGGATCAATTTTATTGTACCAGTTATCATGTAGTTTAAAATGTTTTGATGTGCCTTTCTAAGGTTTAAACCATTTGTATACAAAAATTATATTATTTTTTTCTTCTAAATCAAACAAGTTTGGCACTTCACACCCAAGTGACATTATATGATTGTAGTAATTATATTGGACAAAAGAGTAAATCTACTCCCACTTTCGTATGCTATGTCTTTGTATCACTTTGTCTCACATGAATGTGGATTTCAAATTCTGAATCACACATACATGTGAGAGAGGGAGAATGAATACAAGTGTGAGATCAGTACTATTTTGAACCAAATTATAACCTTTTTATGATTTGAGTCGTTATCACTTTATAATTCTATGGTACAAAATAGATTATGCATAAGTTTTCAATTGGTTAATTAGGAAAAACCATTCATTTTGTAATTTTCACCTTATTAGCTAGCTATCATTATATTAATTTGGTAGAAATTGAGTAATTACTAAAAAAAAAAAAAACCTATCCAATTGACCTGATTTCTCTTTTCTAGTTATCATATTGTTTACAATATTTGTATTCATAAATAAGAAATTAACAAAAAAAAAAGATTCATCTAAAAAATTTAAAAAATTTTACTCACATTTAACAAATAAACAAAAAAAATTACACATTTAACAAATAAGTAAAAGAAAATCTCAAGTAAATTTAAAAAATTTGTGTGTTGAAAAAAAGCTCAAATATGATATACAAAACAAATCAAGAAACTAAAAAGAAGGAGAAGAAGAAGAAACAATCTATTAAAAATTATAAGTTCACCTTTAATAGCAACTCTAGATTTTCTTTGATAAAAAATGATTTCTTTTTCATACTTTGGTACTCGTAATGATTGAGACAAAGAAAGAGAAAAAAAATACTCTACATTGTTGAATTTTTGCATTAGCTACTAGGTAAGTTTCATAAAAGGTTACTCTTGTTATGGGGTCACGTAGTAAACATTATTTGACTTATAAATTCTACTTTTGACTTAACAAATAAATGTTTAAGGAATATTCTATTATATTTGTAATAGAATATTATGCTTAAGTGCAGTAAAGTGTAAGATTTCAAATTAGAGAAAAGGTCTATGTAATGTGCATATATTTAATGGAATGTCAATGTATTTTTCTCTTAATTTAACAATTACAACAAGCAAAATAGCAATCCCTTATAGTTTGGCTCTATGGTGTAAATAGATGATATGTAGATTCTAAATTTGTTGAATGAAGATAAAAAAAAAAAGAGTTGAATAGAGCATACCTTGACTGATGATCTTATGAACTTGAGTTTCATTCTAATTTGCTGAAATTTTATACATATTAAAATTTTGAATTCTCTTTATTATTGATTTGGAGTAGAGTTGTCAAAATGAGTTAAAGTTTGAAAAAAAAAAAGTAAGATTTGAGAAGCTTGATTAAATACAGACTTAAAATGATCCAATGAGTTGGATCCACGGTTCATACTAATTGAACCTAAAAATCTAAGATCGTCAGCAATTTTACTATCTTCATTTCTTTCTTTTAGTTAGTAACTAGCAAATGTCATCTTTTTTTTAATTATTTTTAGTTCATTTCTTTTGTGTTCTATAAAGAAATTGTTAATGAATTTTGATATTTGTTTAATTGTTGTTTCTTTCTTTTAGTTAGTAAATAGCAAATGTCATCTTTTTTTTATTATTTTAGTTCATTTCTTTTGTGTTCTATGAAGAAATTGTTTATAAATTTTGATATTTGTTTAATTTCTTTTAATTGTTTAAAATAGTTTTAGATAATAAAAAACTTTTAATAGATATTTTAACATTGAAAATAAGCAAGAGAATGTGACTTGAAAATGTTTAAATTTAAATTTGCCATTTTGAATTAAGAATTATTTTAAAATGATTTTCAAAGACTTTAAAAAAAAAGTGCATGATTTGCAAGGAGGCCTACTAAGTTCGCAGACCAAACCTCACAGGACTCAGACTTCCATTTTGACTATTCTTAAATTTTACAAAACAATTTAATTTGATCCGTTAACTTCACAATAGAGTTTTATATGTTAGTAGTTTATGAATGTTGATGATATTTCAAGTTCTAAATTGCTTAGAAAAGCCAATTTAAAGGTTATATAAATGAAAATCCTAAGAAGGTTTGCTTATGGACTTTCCTTAATAATCTTATATATATATTAAGAGTCAAACATGAGCTTTTGAGTTTAAATTGGTAAACAAATAATTTCTTTTTATTATTATTTTAAAATTTAAAATTCTACAAAGACATAACTATTTCTAAAAGTTATCTTATGAGAAGCCACTTTTGTTCAACAATTATCAATCAGGCTTTCTACTAAACTATTTTCATTATTTTAGATTGGAGAGTTGAGTTTTGTTATATACTAGGGGCATAAAAGCTTTTAGGAAAGTGAAATACACACCTCAAAATTATTTTTTTCTTCTTCATCTTACTTATTACTATTTTCTTGTTACTCCATCTCCATTTTTTTTTTTTTGAAATCTAAAGGCTTTTATTAAAACAATCTTAAGAAAACTTACCTTAAGAAAACTTAAAGATTGGAAACTATGACAGAAATATAGCATTTTGATTGATGGTTATTTTTTGTAATGCAAGTATGGCTCTCAACATGTTGGCAAGGAATAAGAGGCTGCCTTGCATTGATGGTCAAAATAATGCTACCAATTCACATAACAATTTTTGCTAGATAAAGGGAAATAGTGCTTTACTTATTTAGATGTTGTGGCAAGGCAAATGATGATGACGATGAGATGGTCTTGATAGTGTCAAAACCATCTACGGTATCAATTTTAATATTATATGGGCATGGTGATAACAAAAAAAAAAAAAAAGATGTGATTCAAAAGATCATACAACAACACATGGCTGAAGAAAGAAAAGATGATTGAACATATCAAGGACAAGTGCCCATGCATGATTGAGAAAGCATAAGTACCAAAAAGTGATACAAATATTCAAGGAAGCCATTCAATAGAAATAGAACTTGTAACTAAATCAGGCCAAAAGTGTGGTTTTTTAAAGTTATGTCGACTATTCAAAATGATTTAGGGATGGATAGGTACACAATTTCTTAATTTTTCTATTAATTCATTTGATTCTTAATAATATATGACATATGGATTAGTTAGAATATCCTTATGTGTTACATAATTTGTCATCTAATTTGGTGATACAAAATTAGATGCACTTTATATAGGATTATATGATATGTCATATGATTTATGAATTCTCGTTGAGACTATTTGAAAATAGTTAATTGGATGTGATGGAATAATATGGATATAACTTATTATTTTTTATAAATAGAAAGAAAGTTTATAAATTAGAAATATATATATTGTTAAATTCTCACATATTATAAACGGTTCAACACCTTTATATCAAGAGACATACGAAATGTTATTTGAAGAGTCATAGGGAAAGAAAAGATATGTTTATTCATATCAGAAAGACATGTTGGTTTATATCAAATGATATGTTGGTTTACATCCAAGAGATATAATGGTTTATATCTAAAAAAATATATTGGTTCATGTCTAAGAGACATAATAGTTCTTATTTAAAAGACATTGAGTCATGTTTAATAGGCATAATATTTTATATGCAAAAGATATAATGGTTCATGATCAAGATATATGATGGTTCATATTCAATAGATACGGTGGTTCATGATCAAAAGATGCAATAGTTCACATTTAATAGTCATAATGGCTCGTGTGCAAGAGACACGATAGTTTATGTGCAAAAGATATAATGGTTCATGATTAAAAGGAATGATGATTTATGTGTAAGGTACTACATACTTTCATTTAACTCTTGAGTTGTCTAAAGTATGAAATTGTGAATTAAAGCATTCACAAAGAAGTTTTTTTTATCTAATTTAGTGATAATAAATTAGGTAACTTACATGGCATCACATGATATGTCATATGTTACATGAAATCTAGATAAAATTATTTTAAAAAAATAGTTTAAAGTAGTTAACTAGATGTGATAGAATAACAAGGATATAATTTGTTATTCTTGATATATAAAAGGAAAGCCTATGAATATGATATATTTTATATAACTCTATTGAGGTACTAAAGAATGACATATGATAAGTATGATTTTATAATTTTGTCCCATGGATTTTATCATAAAAATTATATTTATTCTATATGTGAATGAGTATCATGGAATTAATTATGTTTCTACATACATATTAGTCATTGGAAAAAAAAATATTTTGTCTGAATGATGTTAAGAAACATCTCACCTTTAAGATATGATTTTGGTAAGGTAAATGTTCTTTGAAATAAAAATGCAAATGCATGGTGGGGGTTATACATGGAGTTGTCTCATTATCAAAAAAATTATTTCATTTTACAAATTAAGTGGAAAATTATTGAAAAATAGTTTGCTAAAATTAGGAGGGCCTTTTACAAGTTTATCTCTTGGAGATAAGAATCTCCTTTATAAGTATTTCACACAATGTTAAATTTTTTATTCAATCAATCGTTTAAATTGATCGAGTTGATGCCTTTAATTGATTGTAGATATACTCAATATAAGTATATGAGTGCTTACATTGTTTGCAAATTTCCAAAGGAACATAAGTGCTTTCAAATATTGTTAATCTTTAATATCTATAAAGTTGGAATTGTATAATTTTAGTATTATGAGATGAAAACATAAATGCTAGTTATGTAATCAACTAGTGATAGTGATACAAAATCACAAAATTATCCGTGATATGAGACATTTTAAAAATGGACATATGAAACTCATTTCTTTGTGAAAATTGAGTTTGAAAACTTATAAGTAATAGACAAAGAAGAAAATGACCAAGAATATATACATAGAACAGGGTTGTGGCCACACCAAGATTAGTCATATCTTTATACTATGTCATTGAAACTAATGAGTCTGGAGGATAGAAAATTCTTATTGAGGTAAAGTCTAGACATATTAATTTGATAAATATATTTGATATTTAATTTGTGATAGTATATTCACAAGGCTATATGAAACCAGTATAAAATTGGTGAATTTAAATTAATAAAAGGCTCATTAAAGAGTTAATGCTAAAAATCATTTCTTTTGGGAATGGGTTTAAAACCTTTGAGATTAGACACTAATAATGGGAACCTAACTTTGAATTAGTAACCTCTAATTGCAAAGTTCAATGGATAATAATAAGTTATTGAGATGTATCTGCTAGCAATAGCAAATCCATTCCATATGTTTGAAATTAACTAGTGTTGTCCATTGTGTATAAATAGTTGTATAAGTTTTGGAATCATATTTGAGTTATTGATTAATTGTCTAAAGCAATGAGGATATAAATGAAACTCCATATTTATAAACATTAAATTGGTGCCATTTCAACAAGAGAATTGGAGTCTCTCTTGTAAATGTTTATAAAGAATGGGATAAGCACATGGCTATAATAGTGTTAAACCAGTTATAAACCTCTAACTAAAATTAAATAATTATTATGTGATTTATATCTTCAATTTTAATATTAGGAGTTGAGGCTTAATTTGTGAACCCCATCAACTTTGTTAGAATTCTAAGATATATACACTAATTGAAAATTCAAATCAAGAGATACCTTCTTGTATATAGAATATTTTTTGTGTGAGAAGTTAAGTATAAACACCAACATTCCAAACCAATGGGGGATTGTTGGTAGTCTATGAATATTGATGACTGTTCAAGTCCTACATTGCCTAGAAAAGTTAGTTCTAAAGAGTATATAAATAAAAAACCCTAAAAGGGTCTGTTTGTGGACTTTTCCTAATAATCCTATATATATATTAAGAGTAAAAGTTGAGCTTTTAGGTTTAAGTTGATGAACAAATAATTTCCTTTTATTATTATTTCAGAATTTAAAATTTTGAAAATATACAACTATTAAGACATAATTGCTTCTAACAGTTATTTCATGAGAAGTCATGTTTGTTCAACAATTATAATTAGGTCTTCCTACTAAACTATTTTCACTACTTCAAATTGTAAAGTTTTGAGTTTTGTTATATCTTGGGGAATATAAAAGCCTTTAGAAAAGTGTAATACATGCCTCAAAACTATTTCTTTCTACCTTCATCTTAGTACTATTTCCTTGTTACTCTATCTCCATATTTTTTCTAACAATGTTTACTTGACATTAAAGTTTTATGTTTTAAAAAATAACATGTATAAAATTTGTGTTAATCTAAATGTACTTGAGATCATAAGATCATCACTTAAATGGGCATGGCTACATTTTCATATTGCATTTCCCACAATTCAACACACAAAGCAATGAAACACCTGATGAGATGCAAAAGCAAATGCTTAAGTCTTATGAAATGCCTTTTCTAACAAACAGCTGACATAAATTCATAAGTTAAAATTATTACATTAACAAATAGGACACATAAGACTAGCACATTTAAATTATGGTCTCCAACCGTGATTTTTTTTATAGCAGAAGTGGTAAGTCACTTAACACACATGCTTGTTATAAGCTAGCCTCGTGAACCAATTTGATAGGCAAACATGCTTAGTTTTAGATGAAACTTGGTGTATAAATCAAACATGAAGAAGAGGTCATGTGATGAAAATTTGGGAGCAAATGCACCTGTGTATTTTTTTCTTATTTTTCTACTTTAGGGGCATTGTGTCTTTTTAGCATAGATCATTTGTCTAATGCAAATAGAAAAGCATACAATTGCGATCCTTGCCTTTTTACTTGTGTCCATATGAGATAGCACATAGATTCCCTTTTGAGGTAGAGCTTATGTCAGCCCAAAAAAAGTATGTCTACTTCTATCAGAAGGACTTTGGCTTATAATGTTTTTTAAGGGACATGTTAGTAACCTGCTGAGACACAGGCTAGGGATCAGAGTATGGTGGTTTAGAGACTCTTCTAACACTTTCAAAACTATATAATAAGGCATATATTAATAAAACAAAGTTGTACCTCTCTCTATTCAAAAAGTTTCTTCGATGTACACTAGAGGTTACTTATATGAGGCACCTTGAAACTCAATAAGCAAGGATGCTTTAATTATAAGCTCATGTTTGACAGTTTTGCTTGGCCAAAAGCAAGAAGGGAAGGCCAAAAATTTCAAAAATTTTCCTCCCCTTTGGCAGAACAAAACCCCCAAAGATCCACTAGTGTGAGGTCTCAAATACTACTCAGAACAATTCTAGAGTAAAGAGTAGAGCCTACTAACCT
>JANHAO010017500.1:0-13949 GCA_026873985.1 Saraca asoca
CTGAGCCGTCGGATCGAAGATCGAACGGCTCAGATTAGACTGCACCGACTGCAGCAGCATTCCAACTGCAGCGGATCCGGGTCCATTGATTCTCCTCTCACTAGTAACAAAAAAGGAATCTGATTTAGAACCATAAATATATATATATATATATATATAATATTGAATTCACATATAACCAAATTGCAGTTTGCGGTTCCTTTTTTACGTTATAATATTAGAGTATGCAGTTTGAGACCTGAGCAGTTGCTTATAGAAAGCAAGAACCATTGGAGTCACTTGTAGTTCTCTCAACCACAATTCTCATGAAATGATAAAGACTCATTTCAATGGAAGTTGTAATTCTTTTGTTGTTAACTTGTGAAGGCTGAAGCTTATAGGTTAATTTGGGATATTCATTATAAAATAGTTGTTTTAGAGTTTGATTCAAAATTTTCAATTCAAAGATGAATTATCATTCTTTGTTTTGTCATCGACGGAGAATGTTCTTTTGGAATTAAAAAAATCATAATCACCTATACTTACGAGGAAAAAAAAAATAATATGTAAATTGACTCATCTTTTTTAATTTTTACACTTAATTATTTTTTATATTTATTTTTTTAAAATTAATTTTTTGTTGTTAGTGGATATTGTTGGACTTTATATCCCTCAAATTATTTGCAAATAATTAGTTCCTTTTTCTTTTGGATTTGTCACCCTTTCAATTAGGGGGAAAAAAAAACTCACTGCACATGACATGACTTTTTGTAATGCTGTTTCATAGTAAAACAGAAAATAAGAGGGGAAAAAAAAAGATGCATTACATAAAATTAATTATAAATTAATATATATAATTATATTTATATTTAACTATTATTAATTAATTGCAATATGTGTCAATCTATATCGCATTTCATATAATACATTACTGATAAGCAGCAGTCACAGCCACCCATGTGATTGTCCCTTAATGCTGTTTTTGGTGGGCCTAGATGAATGATGACTATTCCGTTACACAAAAAGAAAATTCATGCTAATAGACAAACGAGCCAACCTATCGGATAATTTTCTAACGGTCCAAGATTTGAATACGTTGGAGATATTAAAATTAAATCCTTTTATTATTAATCTATAAAAAAAATTACCTGAATAAACCATCGAGATAGATCTTAATCATCAAAAGTAGTATAATCTAGGGTTCATTTGTTTGAGTGGAAAAAAAAATTTTAGAAATTATTTTTCTATTTTTTTATATTGAGACATAATAGAAAAATTGATCAATAAAACAATATATTTACAAAAAAAGTGATTTATCATTTTAATTAAAGGAAATAATTTTTCTAAATTATCTTATATTATACAATTTTATTCTTCCTCTCTTTACTTTTTATTTTTCTCTCTCTTATCTCTCTCTCTCTTCATTTCTCTCGCTGTTCCATTTTTATCTTACTTTTTTCTCCCTCTCTTATTCTTATTATTTTATTTTTCTCCTCTCTTTCCTTGTTTGCAATTCCCTCAATATCTTTCCATTCTTTTCCCTATGTCTCTCTTTCATATCTCTTATCTTATCTTTCTCATTCTATTCTTACAAATATTAATAATTTAATAATTATATTAAAAAAGTATTTAAGTAATTAATAAAGTTGGTAAATATAATTAATAGTTTTGATTAAAGTTAACTAAATATAAAATTTTATGAAGATAGAAAAAAATAATATAAATTTTTTTAGATACTACTTTTAATGTAAAATACATTTAACTCTTATTTTTTACTAGTAAAAATTTATTGACTTATATCTTGAAAATATTTATGTATAATAATTTTAAATATAATATTTATATATAAAAATATTTTTAATAAAAAATATTTATTTTTATGCATTAAATAATAAAAAATATTTTCTTTTAAGTTATTTAAATAACAAAAAAATTAATTTATTTTTTAAAAACATATTTTCTTAATAAAGTATTTTTTATAAAATTTTATTTTCTGTTAAAATAAACAAAATTTTATTATGAACCTCTTGAATTAAATCGTTGAAATATATATTTAATGTACATTAAAAAATATATGCATGTGAGTTGTTTCGATTTAAAAAAATAAAATAAAATAAAAAGTCCAACACAAGCGAAGTGGCATAGTATGGGGCAGAAAGAAGTGCCACCACATTTTGCTTACTCATATGTGGTGCCCACTTAATCCTTATCTCCTTGTGCCTGTACTGAATCCTTTGGTACGGTCCTAGTGGCCCTGCTTCGCGGGGGAATGTTGAAAACACACAGTATATCTTCACGATGTCTAAGCAAAATTAATCAAGATTATTAAATTTCAGCATTGTAAATTTTAAAATAAATCAAATGACTTTAATTAAATATTATAAAAGAATCAAATGTATACTTAATATTTCTCTTAAAAAAAATCATTCCATCATTCGATTCAATTGCTATTCTTAATGATCAATTAATGTAAAATATTATTTTCTATCGGCAAGTCCTGTGGCTGCTTCTCTCACTTCATTAAATATTTCGCTTTTTTTTTAATTTTTTTAATATCTCTTCAAATAGATTTTCTTTATCTTAATTCGCCAAAGGCATACAACGGCAGTTTGGCTGGACATATATTTTATTAATTCATGAGAATGAATCTTGTTAAAAACATTCATTTCATTATTTTAAGAAAATAGGAATCCCATCAGCTTATTTTATGTATTATAATAACATTTAGAGATTAGTTAATCTTTTGAAATTGTTAATATTGAAATTCTAACTTAATATACAAATGATAAAATCAATAAATTTTGTTAATTGAGTTAACTCATAAAATTATAAATGAAATAATGTTAAATTTAGATTTTGTTTTTTTGGCAATATTCCTATCATGCGAGAGAGATATACATAAATTTTTTATGTTTCCCATTATACATAAAAAAAATGATTATAATCTCATTGCAAATAAAAATGTGGGAAAAATGCAAAAACCCTCATTTTAACTCTTAAGTGGTTGAATTTTACTGCATAATTTAAAATTTTCAAATTAAAACTTTAAACTATACAAAAACCTTAGAATTAACATTCATTATTCTCTTACTAACTGTTTTATTTAATAAGTATTTTTTTTCACGAACTTTTTAAATAAATCTCATTATTATTGGTTAATTTAACATATCATTTTCACACATAATTTTGAACTCACTTTCATATTTTAAATTAAAATTCTATATATAATTTAATTTTTATTAATTATATACATAGTATTAATTGTATAAAAAAAAAAGATATAAAACCAATGCCCAGTATTATTGTATCACTTTTTGAAAAAGTTCCCGAAAGCTCATATAATTATATAAAACATTCAATTAAGTAGGTGGCAGATATTAATTCCAAAGTTTCATAGGGGCTTTAATTTCAAATTTTGAAAGTTGTAGTTGTGACGTAGGATTCCACCAAAAACGGAATGAATTAATTTTAAGGTTTTATAATTTTTCGAAATCTTTTTTTATTCTTCTAAAATTTTAATAGTTTGAAAACAAATGATCAATAATCTCCTAATCTAGTTCTAACAATATAAAATTCAACACTTTATCTATTTAATATCAATTTGAACAATAACGAATCTAAAAAATATAAAGTGTAAAAAATTTTAAAAAAAAGTGATAAAAAAATTTAAATACAATTTTTTATAACCGTTTCCCATTGAAAATCCATTCTAGGATATACATTCACTTTTCAAGCTTGAACAAGTTCGCTTCCACAATGATTTGTCTCTTAAAGTTTGAATCTAGCACTAGAAAAAACATCTACAACGATTGTATAACCCCAATAATCGAAATCCATTTAAGATATCTCACTCAAAGCTAAGAAATTAAGAGATACAACATTCTTACTAAACTAGGATTTGCTAACCCTAAAATTGTAATACCTAAAAAAAAATGTTGGCTAAGGGACTTAAGTGAAAAAGTTTAAAATTTCACTAGGGTCGAATTGTAATTTCTTATTTTTCCAGAAGGACCTATTTGAGGTCAGTGGAAAGTCATGGGGTCAAACTATAATTTTCCCTATTTAGCCTTATGTATATATTTTTGGTAGGCTAGCTTCTCCCTATAGCACACGATCTTTCTCTAGTTTTCCCGAAGCTTCCTCTTCTTTCTGCTTCGACCATCTTCCTCAATTTTTGGTACTTCAACGTCCAATAGTCTGACCACCTTCCTTTTCTTTCCGGCACTTCCTTCAACGTGTTGCTTCTTGGGCTTGAGCCAAAGCCTCTTCTCTGTTTTTGCAAATTTTCTTCGGTCGAGCCATTTCTTCATTGACTGTTATAGTCTAATGAGTCGTTGGTCTTCCTCATTTCTGGTTTCTTCCCAGCAGTTCCTCCTTCCCTTGGATCGACTCATAACAGTGGTAGCAATTTCTTTCCCCTGTCTTAGCACTGTTCGACCGACACCACCTTTAGCTTACCGATGAAGCTTTCGCCAGTGGGAGGGCTTTCGCTGGCCGTGAGCTGATCACTGGTACTTTGGACTCCTGTGAGTAATGCCAGAATAAAAGATTTATTCTATAGCAACCCTAAAGTTAGTTTGCAAGAAATTTCCCTTAAAACCCTTACTATTCTAACGAGAAGAAATTTGAAATTTCTCTTGTTATTTTGCATTGTCTTACTTCAATAGAGTTTCTATCGAAGGATTAAACATATTAAGGTTCAATTTTAGAGCTTCAGTTGACTTAGCTCTATAAGGAATTTCTAAGATGAGTGGACAACCCTCCTCACTTAATGATCCCATGTGTATATATAAAATAATTTTGTTATATGACATATTATAAATCCTCTTAAATAATGGAATTTTCCTATATATTAAGGTGGTTTTGAAAGTAATTTATATATTGTATGTGTACGTGAGATGGTTTGCCATGATTAAATGATGTATTTTCATCTTGTGTTATATCATTGGAATTTGCAATTCTATTTTTTATGTGATGAGTAGATATAAAAAAATGCATTAGCTGGTTTATGTATGTTTTGACAAATGTTGCTTACTCGAAATAGTATTTCATGATACATGATATTTTTTTTAGATTATTGGTTTGAGATACTGGACCTACTGAGAAATTTATCAGTAACCCTCAAGTGCACTTGTGAACAAAATATCATACAGGAGTGATGGATGGATTGGAGTGGTGTGATGGAGTTATATTTATGATGTATGGTTACCTCTAGGAATTCTTCCATTGGGTTTCCAGTTGATTGTTTTGTATATGCATCATTATATTTTATAAAACTTATTGAATATCTTCTTATGCTCACATCGTGATGGATATTTTTCATAGTATCATGTATTGTTGTATATTTGATCCTGTTAAATATCATATTACAATTATTTAACTATCTTAATGGATGAAGCTTCCAAACTTGTTAGGGGGTTATGTCATTCAAATGGATAAGCATATATATATATATATATACTTTCGAACATGATTTTAAATGGGATTTTTGGGTGGTCATGGGATTGTTTACTCACTGAGTTCCTATGAAACTCATCCCTTTCTTTTTCATATTTTTCAGAGCCTAGGATTCTCCTACCATCCCTCCACCTTACACTGATACAGGATCTATTCTTGGATCAAGTGAATCTTCCCTGTGAAGAATAAAGATATATAATTATGGTGTAAAGTCTAGCAATTGATAGGATTATCTATGCATGTATTGTGTATAATTACTGGATGCCCAGTAGGATGTAATTGTATAGTCTGGGTCACTGTATTCTATATTGTTATACAGGTTGTGGTTGACATGTAACCCTTGTCTGATGTCTAGGCCTTGAGGCCAAGTATCCAAAAAATAGAGGAGGTTTTTATTGAATTTTTATTAGAATTTAATATAAATATTTCATCGTTGATTGATGAAACAGTAAGTCATTAGTATATTTTTGCATTATAAGGCTTGTAGGGGATTTTCTAATGGTGACCTTCTACATCAATCATGTTTCATGGATCGGGGCATGACAAAGTTAGTATCAGAGTATAGTCTCGGGTTTAGGTGCATGATAGAGGTCTTCAATTGCCACTACGAGATAGACATACCGAGTTTATATTAGTGCTATGGAGCACAATACATGAATAAGTATATGCTAATGCCCACACCATGAATATGTTGAAAATCTCCATATTGCTTAATTCTTTCAATTATACATGTATCCGTGTTTGAACCTTGCCTAATGTATCTTCCTAATTCATAATAGGAAAATGCCACATAAGATTCGATTTTCGACTCACTTTGGATGCTGAGTAAAAAAAGCGTTTGAAAGAGCTTTCCACAAACCCTCCCCTTCTTCCCAACCTATACCCTGACCTTAGGGTAGACTTAAGGGTCGAGGCCATGCTGGGGGCCGAGATAGGGTTGCACGAGCCGAAGTATAGCCAGGATTTTCCCAATTGGACTCAGAGGTCCCTTCTACACCTGGAACTTTTATGGCCTTTCTACTTTGGATGCCCCTACGTGGGCTATAGACTTATATAGTGCTGTAGGTGGTCTTGTGGATGAATTAGTTCAATAATTAGAATGGCATAGCGGAAGCATGGTGGGCCCATAACCCATAGGTCCTAGGAATCTCTTTTAGGGAGAATAAAAATATAGATCAACCTAACTTGTTTGTATATGATAAATTGTCGAAAAGGATGATAGATGCTGATGTGAAAATAGTATAAAATAATGTTCAAGCTAAATATGCTTGCTAGGGTGAGGTAATGGAAATCTGCCTTACTTAGACCGTATGGCCTTGCTTTGCTCCATTTAGCTACTTCCTTATTTTTGGCAAAATCGACTTCTCTGACTAGTCTTCCTAGTACAGCTAGATAAAGTTACTCATCGATCAATTATTTCTGGTTGAGGAGCATGAGTGCCCAGCTATTCAGTTGTACAGTTCTGCTACAGGATGCTCACCTAGGCACTTGGTGTTGCCTGAAATCTTAGCTTTCTATTATTGAAATGGGCCCTTCTCCCTTAGTAGTTACATAAGAGTTGCACCTAGTTACTCCCACCAATCTTGCTAGCTACAATACTCCTCAAACTATGATTCTTAGAATACTCCTCAAACTATGATTCTTAGTTACCCTATTTCGATCACCTATTCAATGGTTTTTCATGGGACTATAAATAAGTGCCAAAGAGTTCTGCAAGTCCTTTCCTCTCACCAACAATGTTACTGTCTGAGATTAATCGCAAACCACGATCTTGCTATGATTCCTAGATGATCAAACTATCAAATTTCCCTAGCCTTAGTCAATCTCACAAACCCAACTGCCCTATATAAGTCAGACTACTGTTGCGTTATCCTGCGCTAGCTATGGGTGCCAGCTTGAGTTGAAAAGAAACTATAGTGCGATGGATATTGCATCAGATAGGGTAGTTGTGCTTGGCTTAATGTTTGAATCAGAATGTCCTTGGAGGTATAGTAAAAGTTTTCCTAAAACCAAACCTATTTTGATTAAGGGTACAAAATCAAGCAAGGGAAAGAAAGTTTATTTTCTACATATCTTGAAAAGTCTAAAGTCACTTTCAAGACTAGAAAGAGGAAATGACCTGGGAGCCAAGTCCCTTATGATGTATAGACACCCTAACTATTTGAGTGAGGTGTTGGTATAGACCTTCACTCCTTATGAGTATGTTCTTAGAATTTGAGGACGAATTCTTTTGTTGTAAAGGAGAATTTGTAATACCTAAAAAAAATGTTGGTTGAGGGACTTAAGTGAAAAAGTTTAAAATTTTGCTAGGGTCGAATTATAATTTCTTATTTTTCCAAATGGACCTATTTGAAGTTGGTGAAAAGTCATGGGGTCAAATTGTAATTTTTACTATTTAGCCTTATGTATATATTTTTGGCAGGCCAGCTTCTCCCTCTAGTGCATAATCTTTCTCTAGTTTTCTTGAAGCTTCCTCCTCTTTCTACTTTGATGATCCTCCTCAACTTTTGGTGCTTCGCCATCCAACGATCCTTCCACCTTCCTTCTCTTTTTGGTGCTTCCTTCAATGTGCTGCTTCTTGCACTCGAGCCGAAGCTTTTTCACTGTTTCTGCAAATTTTCTCTAGTCAGGCCATTTCTTTGTCGATTTCTACAATCCGATGAGCCGCTAGTCTTCCTCATTTCTAGTTACTTCCTGGTAGTTCCTCTTTTCCTTGGACCGAGTCACAACAATGGCAGCAATTTCTTTCCTTTGTCTCAGCACTATTCAACCGACACCACCTTTAGCTTGCCGGCGAAGCTTCCGCCGACGACAAGCTAGTCATCGGTACTTCAGACTCCAGTGAGTAATTTTAGAATAAAAGATTTATTCTATAGCAACCTTAAAGCTATTTTGCAAGAAATTTCCCTTGAAACCCTTATTGTTCTAACTAGAAGAAATTTGAAATTTCTCTTGTTGTTTTGCATTATCTTGCTTCAGTAGAATTCTTATTGAAGGATGAAGCATATTGAGGTTCAATTTTGGAGCTTCAGTTGACTTAACTCTATAAGGAATTTCTAAGGTGAGTGGACAATCCTTCTCACTTACTGATCCTATGTGTATATATAAAATAATTTTGTTATATGGCATATTATAAATCCTTTTAAATAATAGAATTTTCTTATATATTAAGGTGCTTTTGAAAGTATATTTATATGTTGTATGTGTACATGAAATGATTTGCCGTGATTAAATGATGCATTTTCATCTTCTGTTATATCATTGGAATTTGCAATTATATTTTCTATATGATGAGTAGATGTAAAAATATGAATCAATTGGTTTATTTATGTTTTGACAAATGTTGCTTACCTGGAATAGTATTTTCATGTTATATGATATATTTTTTTAGATTATTAGTTTAAGATATTGGACCCATTGAGAAATTTATTGGTAACCTTCAAGTGTACTTATGAACAAAACATTATACAGGCATGATAGATGGATTGGAATGGTGTGATGGAGTTATATTTATGATGTATGGTTACCTCTGAAAATTTTTCCATTGGGGTTCCAATTGATTGTTTTGTATATGCATTATTATATTTTATAAAACTTATTGAATATTTTCTTATGCTCACATCATGATGAATATTTTCTATAGTATCATGTATTATTGTATATTTCATCCTATTAAATATCATCTTAGAATTGTTTAACGATCTTAATGGATGAAGCTTCCAAACTTCTTGTGAGGTTATGACATTCAAACGGGTAAGCATATTTTTACATATATATACTTTCGAACATGGTTTTAAATGGGATTTTTGGGTGGTCATGGGATTGTTTACTCACTGAGTTCCTATGAAACTCACCCTTTCTTTTCCATATTTTTCAAAGCCTAAGATTCTCCTATCATCCCTCCACCTTACATTGATATGGGAACTGCTCTTGCATCAAGTGGATCTTCCCTACGGAGAATAAAGATATATAACTATGGTGTAAAGTCTGACAATTGATAAGATTGTATATGCTTGTATTGTGTATGATCATTGGATGTCTAATAGGATGTAATTGTATAGTCTAGGTCATTATATTCTATGTTGTTATACAAGTTATGGTGGGCGTGTAGCCCTTGTCTGATGTATAAGCCTTGAGGTCAAGTATCCGAAAAACAGAAGAGACTCTGTCAGATTTTTATTAGAATTTAATATAAATATTTCATCGTAAATTGATGAAATAGTAAGTCATTGGTATATTATTTGTATTTTAAGGTTTGTAGAGGATTTCCTGATGGAAGGAATTTTTTGATGGTGACCTTCTATGCTGGTCATATTTTGTGGATCGGGGCATGATAATTACCAAGAAATTTTAAGATGAAATGAAGGAATACAATAAAAAACTGAAAAGTTTGGACTAGAAATTAAAGGTCTAAAGGTAAGGAAATCAATCAAATCTAACTTAAGAAGAGTAAATAAACGAAGCACAAAAGAAATGATTTGTATTTGTCTCTTGGAAATTAGGATTCACCACACTAGAAATGAAATAATAGGATATTTATAGTGTGAGAGCTATTATACACAGTAACTGATCATTAATTCAAAAATTAACCCAGACGAATTGACTAATGAGTTGATTCGCATAGACAAAATTTGAATTACAAATTGTCTTATGAGTTAATTCAATCAAATTTCATGACTCTCTGAATAAAATTATGTCTTTGTAAATTGAATTGCATATCTAGCTTAAAAGCAGCGAATTGATTTGAGAATCGATTCAGCTTTAATGCAAGGCTCTCAGACAAAAATGTAAAGGGCACAAATTGACTTATGAGTCGATTCCCCATCCAGAATTTATTTTTTAAAGATTGTTTTGAAGGTATTTTGATAAAAGCATTTTCAATTTATTTTCAAGACAATATTTTCCATTCAAGACCATGTTTTTCAAGTATAAAATCTATTAAAACATTTAAGAACATGAAAAAAAATATTTTCTTGGAGAATTTATCAAAATTCTTGAGACAAATACTACTTAATATTAATTTAATCATTGATTAAATTAAAACAAATCCATAACCTTTACATTAAAATTATTCTAAGCCTAGTTTAAGTTGTCAACAAATTTTTCAATGTCTTCCAATATTAATTTATTGAAATTTAACACATTAAGCATATTTAAAATATTTTTTATCATTAAAGTAAATTATAAAATCTCTAAAATAGGGGCTAAACCCAACCATGATAACAAAATTCAGCCATTTTATAGTTAAAAGGGAAATTTTGTAATTTTTCTACAAATTTTATATTTATTTCTTTTTAAAATGATAGAAACATAATTTAAAAAGTTAAATTTAATAATGTTAGTAATGATTATTTTAATTTGACATCACTCATTACATTTCGTGAGAACTTGGCAAATAAAATCAATGAGTTAATAGACTCGTTAGTTGTACCAAGTGCACGTTGAATAGGACAGCGTGAAACAAAATATTTGGGCTCCTTACCTATTGATTATTTTCTATGAACACATAGTCAAAAATAATTATAATTAGATCCCTTTCTAGAAGGCCTTCTGATGTATTACAATTCATGCCTAAACAGTGAGTAAGCGGCACAGCTTGGTTTGCTTTCCTAACAAGTCAAAACACATTCTGGAAATTCCGCCAATGATTTGGTTCGGCAGACAGATCCGTGTTGGAAAAAAATATTTATTAATATCATTTAGTATATTTAATTTATGTGTGTTAAATTAATTTGATAATTCACAAATTAATTGCCTTCTTATTCATCAATATGAATTAAATATAAATCAATTTTATATTAAAAAGAATTTTCTTTGATCCAATAATTCCTCTGAAAAAGTATTTAAGAATTGATTTAATAATATTTTTATTAATTTAACATATATAATTTAAATACAGTGAGCGTAATCGTTCTTATTTTTTTTATAGTACTAACTTTGTACTGAATCAATCCTCTGAATATACGGTGGGTGGCTGCTTTTTGAAGATCACTGACTCACTGAGTCGGTGCCAGTCGGCATTCTGTTCCACCAAATAGCAAGCGAGGAAAATTCAACTGTCTTGTCTTCCACTAATAACTTTGTGGTCCATCTTCATACTATTTTAACATGTTTTTCAAATGCATTAATAAAATAATAATTTTAATTCTTTTTTTTTTATTATTTTTCTCACTGCAAAAGATAATCCCACCAACCCACCCTTTATCCTCTGAGATTGGAGCAAGAATTAAAAAAAAAAAAAAAAACAAGAGCTTCATTCTTTTTAGTGAAATATTCTGACATCTTGCACTTTTGAGTTGGTTGGTCATTGAAAGTTCTAAAGAACTTGCTTTTAGGTGACATTTTTACTTTCATTTTACTCAGTCTTCTTCAACTATCGATGATTGAGTACCAATTTATTTAATTTGTATGAGTGATTTAATAGAAAAAAAAAACTTGAAACATAATGCTTTTAAATATTTTGTGTTATTTCTTCTGTCCACGTTGCTTTAATGACTTTCTTTTCACCAAAACCCAAATTTTCACTAAATCCTTCACTTAATTTCACATTATGTAGGGTTTTTTAAGATGGAAAAAAAGATGATTAGAGGCAATTGAAAGCTTAAAATAGTGCAGAAAAATTATAAAGTCTCATATCTTTTAAACATGAAAGAACATGTTTCTTAAATATAAATAATTATGTCTTTAAAATCTTCAATTATTATGTTTGTTGATTGTGAATTATAATATTTTTTTCGATGTGAATTAATATATCTCTTAAATATGAATTAATATATTTTTTAAATATAAACTATCATATTTATTAAATTTAAATCATCATGTTTTAACAAATGGATAAACTTATTTTTTCACTTTTTATTTATCACTCACTAAATAACATTTTATATATCTTTTAATGTAAAATTTTTTAATCTTCTATATTTTAATGTAAAAATTTAATAAGATATAATTCCAATTTATAAATTATCTTAATATATCCCAACAATTTACATCCACTCACATCCACGTTGGTTTCTAGATGTAGACTTGCATAGTTTAATTATGACTCGTTTGACTGAGTGGTAGAGTTAGGAGAAAAACAGAGATGAGAACGACATCCTTAAAAAAAAAAAAAAAAATCCGATGTGGTTTTTTAGTTATAATTTCATATATCAATTTTGTAAAATAATTATAGATAATTAGTTAACTATTCTTAGAATTTGTGACACTTTTCCTTTAAATTAAATTTTTTGGTTTTGTCATTGCTCTGGACTACGTAACTATTGTCATGTTGACCAAACTAGGTCACAGTTTCTAGGTTTACCGCAGCTTGATCTCCCCGAGTCTCTAGAACCTCTAAGAGTGACAACTCAATTTTGTTATTTTTTTTTCCCATTATTTGACACTAAACTATTCAAGGGCATACATTTCCTAGTGGCTGCGAAAGAAACAGAAAATACGAAGTGCTCTTTAAATTATTATAAAAATATGACAAGTTGTTTGCGTAATTGGATTCTTTAACTAATTTATTACGGCAACCCAACCCCACAATTGTTTTTGGCTGCTACTCCATCGGAGGCTTCCCCTTTAGCTATTGATTTGAACATCGAGATATATTTAAAAAAATAAAATATATAATCATAATTGATAAAAATAAGTATTTAAAATTAATAAATAATTAAAATATATAATATTTAAATTTATAATTATTTAATATTATGTACTTCATCTTCCAAAGTAAATCCAATCCGCTATTAATTGGATCCTACTTCACGCCAATTGTATCTCAAATCTAACTAAGATATCTCTCCGATTATGCCTTGCCGTTTGCTTGTTTCTTACACGCATGATCAAACAAAGAAGTTTATGTTTAATAAAAATTCATAATTTTTTTAAGAGTAAAATATGTTATTATATTTCAAAGTCAAAGCATGTGGTTGCTGTTTTTTTTTTTTTTTTAATCTACTATCATCATTACAATTTATCTCATTTGAGATCAATAATGGTGAAATTTGAGTAGCTTTCTTTTGGTGATACTAAGTGTTGGAAAAAAAGATTCATTCCATGCAAATTAATATTAGATTATTAAAATAGTCATAATGGTGCAATAACCCGTACAAACAATTTAGCATAAAAAAACATTTTAAGAAGAAAATCACATATGAAAAGAGATATACTATAATAAAAAATTATAGAATAATATGTATGAAAATCGTTAATTATAACCTGATAACTTCCTAACTACTACCATTATATTTTTCCAAATCTGTACGGGAGTTCTCACATAACCTCCATAAGCACTTATAATATCACCTCTCTCTTATATTTCAAACTTTTATCCGACACAAATATTTATAGTCTAAAATATTTGATTGACAAATATGAAAGAATTTCGTAATCTCAAGAAGAAATTCAACAACACATTAAACGCCAGATCTGTAGGCGAACATATAGCATGTAATAATAGTTTAAGGTTTAGAATTACCTGGTAAACATGATGAATCCTTGCTTTGATCCTGGAAGCATCTGCTCTG
>JANHAO010017501.1:0-13952 GCA_026873985.1 Saraca asoca
AAGTATTCATTAATGATGAATTTGGTTTTAATTTCTATTATGAGTGAGTAAATTTCTATTCTAGGATTGGGAATAACCCATTTATAGTCTCTTGATGCTATTTTGATTAATTTCTTGTTGTAATTATTTAGTTTTAATTGGTTCAACTGTTATGCTTGCCAAGTGTTTGATAACATGTTTGGCCACCATTTTGTCTGATTTTATGTAGACAGTTGAAGTATTGAATGGAGAAAATTATTACCAAAACCCTAATAGTTGATTAAGAGAATTTTGATCACAAAAGCAGACTATGTTGCTTTAGGATGGAATTGGTTGGCACTGATCTTAAAGGGCTTAAATTAATCTAAACAATGAAAGAAGGTTCAATTAGATTAATTTGAGTACTATTATTAGACCTTGAAAGAGACTAGTAATTAATTTAGGCTAAATCATCCTTAATTATTCAAGTAATTATAATAGGAAGAATCTATACCATCTGTTAAAGACCATAAGTGTGGTGAACCCCAATCCTAGGCTTTCACAATTGGAATTAGTTTGTTAATTAAAAGTGATTTTCTTATCAGTTTTCTTTGATACCTTTGACATCTTTTATTGATTTAGACAACTTGATTTGTAAAACTCTAGTAGTTGATATAGAGGTCCCTATGGAATATGACCCGAACTTGCTAATGCTTACTACAACTATACCGTGCGCTTGCGGAAAAATAAAACATAAACAACAACAACAATCACATTCTTCTAATCAATCATATCCATAAGATAGCGAAAGCACCAAATCCTGTTAATCTAAACAAAGAAAGAACAACTTTAGCTTCAAATCCTCCTTACTCTTCTATTAATGCTAAGGTTGATGCAAGGACCAAAAAACTAATGAGCCACCCAATGCTTGCTTGCTATTTAGTGTGAGAAGTATATCTGACCATTCCAGAAGAGTGAAGCGATAGTTCAAGGGTTCAATTTTTGGACAATCTCTGATAAGATCTCATCTTCGAGTGCCTACAAAACAAGAAAGAGGCGATCAAAGTCAAGGCTCCAAAAAGCACACTAATTGTCATCAATTTATTAAATGAAAGCATCATGTGGTGAGGGTGGAAGGGAGGACCTTATGTAAAGTTACCCCTTATGCATGGAGTGGTAGCATGTAGTTTTTGTTGGTAAGTAGGTAGTTCCCATTATAGCCCCATAAATAATAATATAATATTTATGACCAGCCCGCCTTTGAGTCTATAAACGAGGCTTGAGTGAGCATTTGTAGGAAGTAGTCAATCAATTTGTTTAAAAATTGATCACTTTTGTCGTGAGCTACTTATGCCATGTAAATCTTCATATAAAGTGATTGAATGATTGATTTGAACATGTTAATGAATTGTTGATGAATGATTGATCACTTTTGCCAAGTTGACAACTGATCATTTTTTATTATGTCGAAGATAGAACATGTCACAACAATTTTAATTTCTTGAAATGTTAAAGACTGGTCATTTATATCATCCTTGAATATTGAACTCTATAAGCTAATCACTTTGATCATATGATTAAGTCAATAACTTTGAATATGTTGATGATTGATCAATCACTTTGACTATGTCAAAGACTAACTGCATCAATGAGCTGATGATCGATCTCTTGGATTATTTTGCCAATTACTTAGATTATGTTGATGAGCTATTGATTGGCTGCTAAAACGATATAGATAAACTGATGATTGGTCAGTTAGGCCATGTAGATGAATTTACGATCAGTCACCTGGACCACCCTTAAGCATCTTATGTTGAAGTATGAGCAAATTATGTCGAATAACAGCCTATGCCAAAGTATGAGCAACTTATGTGTGATGGCCACTTGTGCTAAAGTATGAGCAAATTATGCTTGAAGACTATGATGATCAATCTCTAGAACCATCCTTCAACATCTTGTGCTTGCAAGCTCTGTGGAAGATGAGTTATTTATGCCCTTTGGTTCGACCACCATGACCATGTGCGTTGACAACCATTCGATCACTTTGACTGTGTTGACAATTGATCATTCTGTCGTGTTAGAAAATCATATGAAAACTTTGATTATGTTAATCTTTGCATGTTTTTGTGCCATCACATAAAAAGAATAATAGGGAGTTAGCATAGAATTTTTAAATAAAAAGTAATAGCATCATGTGTGCCTATTATGTCTTGAATAGAAAATATTCTCTAAGAGGATTATCTTACTCCCTCCTTTTATGCCACATTAGAAATAACCATTCCAACAACCAGTCATCAATATTAAACCACAAATAATGCCAAACTTTTTGACTTTCCAACAGCCATCATCATAGTTCAATGTAATGCTACCTAACCCATGGTTGTTTGGCTTTATCAAAGGCCATTCTAATAGACAACCATATGGTAATTAAAGATAAATAAAAGCAATGGATGCAATTCATGAACCTATAAATTGTCATCAAAAGAGACTTTAAATCATTTTTTTTCAGGTGCTATGGGAGACATTACATTGGTGAATCTTGCTAATACATTATTGCATTGTGATGAGAAAAAATTGATGACTTTACAAGAAATACATGCATTGCCCATGCAAGCAAATGCAGAAAATGGCAATCAAGAGTTTATGGCTATGACATCAGCAAATAAACATAGTTGAAATTAATTATTATGCATAAGTGATGATCAATTTAGTAGTAATGGAGAGCCTAATCCCCTTACACAATGGCTCATGATTGGGGTGCAAAGGAGCAAGGTCTCTCACCCACTATTTTATATATATCCTTTGGTAAGGTAATAGAAAATATCACTTGATAAACACTTTGTGATAAAAGAAATATTTAGAGATGCACATAAATTAAACCTGCCATTCCTAAGCTATTGAAATAGAGCAGTATATCTACTGCAACTTTAACATAAATAATTGATCAAATGGACCTATAAATTGTTGTTCACTTGAAGGAATCTCTATATACACTAAAAATTAATCAAGAAGCTATACTTCATGTATACTGTGTCTTTTTGTGGGGACCTATTTTTAGATCATATATTGATTACAATATGCAATAGATTAAGTAAATTTCATAGTCCAAAGAATTTCCTTAGTAAAACTTGAACAGAATTAGTGTTAATTCTGATAGCACCCCATAAACACATTAATTTCTATCCCTAGCTACTAGCTAGCTCCTTTTTTTCCAATCTATCATTTCATCTTCAGAAACAAGCTAGAACCATCAAATAAAGGAAAGTAAGAATCATGGAGGAATTAAAGTCTCTACTATGACCCAAGCATCATTTTATCAACATCGTCTCATTGCCTCCAAGAAGTTTAACATTCTGCATAATTGAGAGTAAATTAAGATATCATTTTTAAATATATAACTATCCCAAAATTTGTCCAATATCATTGTGCTAGCATGGTAAATTATAAAATATAAAACAATTTTTTAATTAATATATAGAAGCAGAATAAGCCTGTTATAGGTGAAAATGAGCCTTTACAAGACTACTTACAATACTTGCAAAGTTTGTAATGTCCACATATATGAAGGTACCTCCCCAGAAAGGTTACAATTCCATAGAACCAAAATTGCCAAGACTCCCATGTCATTTAGTCAAGGAAAGGCCTGACTTGGACTTTTAATATAATTGATTCTTAATTGTTCTAAATTCTGCAAAAGAGATATATTTGATGGAATGGGTCTCTCCATTCTATTTGCATGTGTTTCTAGTCTTTTAAGAAATCTCCAGTTTTGCATGATATCAAGTATGGTCCCAATAAAATGGTTATTATTTATCTTACTGCAATGTGACATTAAATGCTATAAGTACAAGTATTAGAAATTCAGTATTTTTGTTTTGAAGAGAAGGAAACACAAATCAAAATAACAAGTCAGTCAAACTTTATAAATGAAACTATAACTATGATTGCTTTTTGAACCAAGTTAGGAGATTTCCTTTCATTAAGCTTGAACTTAACTGAATAACTTCTACATAATTGCCCCAATATTAGATCCCTGATAGGTTACCTAATTGGTAATTCTTCAGTTCAAATATTCACAACAATTCAAATATGAAAAAATGGTGAGCAATAGTCTAACTAACAAAATAAAAAGCCTAGCCTGGCATTTTAACAAATAGTTTATGTGTGATCCCAATCATAAATTTCTAGCAGATTTTTATGTGTTTGCCTTTTGTTGATAGTGGATTTTGGTTTCACCAAAATCCAGCCAACTGAAAAGGTTCTTTTAGGACTCAAATTGCAATCTAGTTGTTGACATAGCAAATATGAGATAGAAGACTAAAAAAGGAAGAGAAGCAGCAGAAACAAAGCTTTTAACATGGTTCGGCCAAATCCAAACAGTACCAAACCCTACATCCATGGTAGTGTTATTGCTTTAGAGTAAATTTCTATAAAGCTTCAGTAGAGCAAATTATGCTTTTTTCACAATGATCTCTTTCTCCCTATTTATAGAGGAAAGGAGGCTATAATAGTAACTTTACAAGTTATAAATATGTTACATCATGCAATGTTCATACAAGACAAAACATATCCTTCAATTCGGCCCCTGTAGATTATTTTTTATAGGTGGGACCCTTGTCTATTGGGTATGACATAAACTTGTCTCCCGTTCAGCAAGCTTCTGGCTAGAGGTCACGCTTCATGAACTAGGTTCTGGGCTCACTACCTGCCTTAGTGAGATTAAGCTCGATTGTAGCACAGTGAGCTCACACAGAGTCTACTGCTGAACTCGTATATCGCAGCCTAAGGTCCTCATCTTTGGTGAGCTGGTCGTTTTAGACCTATCTTCTACTTAGCTTTGTGAGACCAAAATTCACCTATAACACCTTTCAAACACTAATTAATAGTGAGAGCAGGATTCACAAATTGATATTGTCATCAACTAATTCAAGAAATATAGAATGTATAAGCGAAAAATCTTAGAGCTCACCTTTGGTAGACATAAACTTCTTTTGCAATGATTTCCTTTAGATTTTACAATTGAAATCTTCCAATCCTATTATAAAGCCTAAAACGGACAATTGTTATGAATGGTCTTCTTATAACTTTTAAATTTTAATTTCCAAACAATTTAAAATTTAAAATTTATAAGTATATGATTTATGAAATGTATCTTAAAGATATTTTAATAAATAATTTTATCCTAATAATTTATAATTTTATCATATATGTCTCGTGTTTTGATTTATTCAATTATTTTAAAGACTGTTATTAAAAAACAAACAAAATAATTAGTTTCACTCTAGAGGCATGATACCTATTTTGAGAACTTAATAATTATATGACTTATTTTATGGTAAAAATCTAAGCTTTAGATCCTATTAAATGATATTGCAGTTTTATTAAGTAAATTTTAAATAAATGACAATGCATTTAAAGTGTTTCTTATTTACATAAATTATTTAATGAGTTTTACAAAAATTATAGATTTGACAATAGTTGTTTTGAATAATGAATAAAGTATGCATTATTTATAGTTAATTTAAATGCTTAAAGTTGTTATAAGTGAATTCTGACCTCACAAAGCTAAGAAGAAGATAAGTCCAAAAGGACCAGCATGAGGACACTAGGCCAGCTCACTGTGCTGTAATCGAGCTTGACCTCACTAAGGTAGGCAGTGACCTTATGACCAGGTTTGCGAAGTGCAACCTCCAGCCAGAAACTTGCTGAACTGGAGACAAGTGTATGTCACACCCAGTAAACAAGGGTCCCACCCGCAGAAAATAATCTGTAGGAGCCAAATTGAAGGATATGCTTTGTCTTGTATGTACACTACATGATGTTTATAAAATTATGATTGTAGCCTCCTCTCCTCTATAAATAGGAGGAAGGAGCACTCTGTAAACATCCAAGCACAACTTGCTAATTTGAAGCTCTATAGAAATTTACTCAGAAGCAATACATTATATAGACATAGGGTCCGATACTATCCGAATTTAGACGAACCACATTGAAAGCTCTATTTTCTATTGCTTCTCTTCCTTTCCTTGTCTTCTATTTCATATTTGTTGTGTGAATAACTAGATTACAACTTGAGTCCCAAAAGAACCTCTCCTGTTGGCTAGATTCTGGTATAACCAAAATCCACTATCAATATTTTGGCATCATCTATGGGGACTCATCTATTTTTTGGTCTGTCTTCCACTGCAATGGCAAAAGGAAGAGCTACTAGAGCTTCGAATGCATTGGTTAATCCTCCAGAAGGTTATGTGTCCATAACAAACTCCTCTACTACCCCTGTCATGGGTGTTACTTCTGGCTTGCCTCCAGCTAGCTCTTTTCAGCCTGCTACCATTACCAACGGTGCTAACAGAATACAAGCTTAGCTTTAATGTCAAGAGAGAATGGAGAATATGATGGGAAAGCTAACTAGAGCAATCATAATGCTAGTGCAAGCACAAGGTGTGCAAAGGTAGACTGAGATCTCGACACCTGGGGACGTTCACCAGCAGTAAGCTATACATTTGAGCAAAGCCAATCAAGAGAATTTTGCTGCTCATCGTTTGCAAGATCAATCTCCAAATCACGAATCTCGTATCCATGAGGATCAAAGGGTCCAACAATCCTCCATCCAACAGTTTGGAGCGTAGGACCCATTGCTAAAAGAATTATATTAAAGGATGAATCAGTTGGAAGAATGTCTTTGAGCTCCCAATGGTCGAGCTCACTATGAGAACATGTCGCCATTCTCCATAGAAGTTAAGCCTTAGCCCCTCCCTCTCAAGCTCAAAGTCCCTATGATTCCTTTGTACAATGGGGACACTAATCCTTATGACCACCTGGACACATTCAATGTTCAGATGGATCTGTAGACGATTAATCCTCTAGTCAAGTGTTGGGTTTTCCCCACCACACTAAGAGGTGTCACTTGGTCTTGGTTTAGAAGCCTTCTAGCTTGCTTGATATGTAGCTAGGAAGAATATCAGTAGAAATTCATTGGCCAATACTAAGCATTGAAGAGGCAGCTCGTGCCCCCTGCCACTTTGTGATGGTTTTTCAGTGTAAGCATGAGTCACTGAAGGATTATATTACCAGATTCAAACTCGAAGCCAATTCAGTGAAAAATCCACTAAAGAAACCATGCTAGCAACAATCTCCATGGGACTTTACAAAGATGGAAACCTTTACAAGAGTCTATATAAGTCCCTGGTAAAAGATCTTACTAAGTTTTCTAAATGAGCTGCCAAGTAGATCAAATGGGAGGAAACCTTCAACTCGGGAAAGCCTGAAACAAAGTGTGAGAAGGGCAGCTTCGCTCAAAATAAGCAAAGGGGCAATGCGGATCAAGGTGACCACTTTGATGTACAAACTGCAAAGAAGTCCCATAGGCTTAAGAGTAAATGACCTTAGCCCCCAGCTTGCCATGAGCAATACAACATCCTGTTAGACTCCCAAGACAGGATTTTTGCTCTAGAAAGGGAAAGAGAAGACTTTGGGAGACCCATTCCTATATGAATCCCTTATAGGCAGAGAAACAAGCAAGAGTTCTATGCCTATCACAATGAGGTCGGGCATGGCACCTCCAATTACTGGGAACTCAAGGATGCCATTGAGGACTTGATCAAGAAAGGCCGTTTAAGAGAGTACATGGGGCAGTCTCTAGGCTAGCGATCTGAGCAACCTTAGTGGGACCCTGGGTGAGAGGAGGCCCATACAATAAGAACCATTTTATGATGTATTTTTAAAAAATTAATGGAAGTGCCCTGATGTTTTGTTTCGATTCCTGAGTAAGATTCTCAACAAATGTCATGACGAAAGCAAGTCATTCTTGATGCTAGTAGGATCAACCACTTATGAGGTTGCATAAATATTCAAGGCATAGCTCTTATACGACCTTGTTCTAATGCCAGCATTTAAGCTGAGGCCCCCCAGAGCTCATTCCAGAGATGAATTAATGAATTGCCAACTTCTAAGTTAAGGCCCCCCGGAGCTCATTCTGAAGATAAATTGACGAATTGCTAGCTTTTGAGCTAAGGCGTCGGGGCTCATCCTAGAAATTATTACCAGCTTCCAAGTTAAGGCATCGAGGCTCATGCCTAAAAATTATTGCCAACTTTAGAGCTAAGGCACCAGGGCTCATCCCAGAAATTATTGCTAGCTTTTGAGCTAAGGTATCAGGGCTTATCCCAGAAATTATTGCCAGCTTTCAAGCTAAGGCTCTGGGCTCATCCCAAAAACTATTGCTAGCTTTCCAGTTAAGGTACCGGGGCTCATCCCAAAAATTATTGCTAACTTTTGAGTTGAGGAGTTGGGGCTCATCCTGGAAACTCATTATCCAACTGTGACCCTTGGTCTAGTTGAGGTGTGGAGACACTCAAAATTAACTCACTTTATAGGTAACTAAGTTACTTTAACACATGCATCATAGCTTTCATGTGACCTAATGTTCACAACTTTCATGTGACCTAAACATTTAGGACTTTCACGTGATCAGTGTATATTCTGGTTATCATTCAAGATGATTTAACATGCAGAATCATTATTCAGGCAGCGTGACCAATTGGTCACTTGAATGTTTCATTTTATGGCTTGTTGAATCTCACATTGTTATCTATATGAAGAATTTGAAGAGCAATGTGCAAGAATGACAAAGAAAAAGTTCATTCATTAAAAGCCTCAACAAGGTACATTTACATTAAGAAGATCAGATGCAAGTTAATCTAGCTTATATACTAGAAGAAAGATTGACAGCCTGGAGAAAAGCCCCAATCTAAAGAAGGGCTAGTAGATGTGCTTGATTTCAACTCTTTCCTTTACTGCCCTCATTGGCTTAGAGTTCCTTTCCAGCTCTCTACCCAATTTAGTAGATTCAGGGAAAGCAAGCCAGAGCAGCTAGAAAGGTTCATCCTCCTAGCATCACCGGGAGGAAATAATTTGAGATCTATGAGAGATCTTTCCTCATCCTCAAGGAAGGATTGCCCTCAAAGGCTTTTATGCATCAGACTATACACACCTTATTGGAAAGATAGAGCGCTAGAGGTATGGGGGGCTCATCTAAAGTTTGCATTTGATCTCTCTTTGAGAAGAAGGAAGAAGGGCTCCTTTTGTCTTAAATAGGAGTAGCTTTGATCCCACCAAAGAGTCCGAAGTAACTCCCAACCACTTTTATTAATTGCCTCAGAAGAAAATGAGGTGGATGTGTTAATAGACATGGGACACATGCAATGGAAAAAATGGTTTGGAACTGATCAAATAGTAGGATGACTGAGAACCTTGACTACATAATGATCTATGAAGAAGGCCCTCTAATGGAAAGATTGTTTAACTCCCAGCCCGTGAAGCAAGTTGAGAGTTGGGGGGCTTATGTTATAAGTGAATTCTGACCTAGCATGATGATGCTAAGCCAGCTCACTATACTGTAATCGAGCTCGACCTCACTAAGGTAGGCAGTGACCCCAGGACCTGGTTTGCAAAGCATGACCTCCAGCCAAAAACTTGTTGAACAAGAGATAAGTTTATGTCACACCCAGTAGACAAGGTTCCCATTCGCAGAAAATAATCTGCAGGAGCCAAATTGAAGGATATGCTTTGTCTTGTACGTACACTGCATAATGTTACATATTTACAACTTATAAAATTACTATTGTAGCCTCCTTTCCTTTATAAATAGGAGGAAAGAGCACTCTGTAAGCATCCAAGCACAACTTGCTATACTAAAGCTCTATAGAAATTTACTCAGAAGCAATACATTACCATGGACGTAGGGTCTGGTATTGTCAAGATTTGGCCAAACCACATTAAAAGCTCTGTTTTTTGCTACTTCTCTTCCTTTCCTTGTCTCCTGTTTCATATTTGCTGTGTCAACGACTAGATTGTAGCTTGAGTCCCAAAAGAACCTCTCCTGTTGGCTAGATTTTGGTAGAACCAAAATCCACCATCAACAAAAGTATTATTAGTTTTAATTATTGAATAAGACCTAATTATTTTGCAATAAGAATGGTGAATTAAACTTAGTAAACAGTTTTATTTACAAGGGCTTTACAATTTAAGATTACCTTATTAATACTTTATTTTATTTTACTGGTTATTTAATGTGTATTAAGTATATCTTAACTTTAATAAATTTAAAATTTAAAAACTAATATATTTATGGTGCTTTATTAAACCCTAGATTTAATTAGAAGTATAACTAAAGTACTATTTAATGTGTACAATTTTATCTTGTTTTAGTCAATTATCATCTAAAAAGTTATAATTTACCATGGTAAATGAACTATGTAGTTAAACTATATTTTAAATACCAGAGTTTTATTTACAGGGGCTTTACAATTTAAGATTACTTGATTAATACTTTATTTTATTTTATTGATTATTTAATGTGTATTAAGTATATCTCAACTTTAATAACTTTAAATTTTAAAATCTAATATATTTATGCTGCTTTATTAAACCTTAGATTTAATTAGAAGTATAACTAAAGTATTATTTAATGTGCACAATTTTATCTTAGTTTTAGTCAATACCATCTAAAAAGTTATAATTTATTATGGTAAATGAACTATATAGTTAAACTATATTTTAGGCTAATTTCTTTTTGTGAACTAAAGTGCATAATCTTATACTACCTCATGAGAGGTTGTTCTTCAATAAATGTGTTTCCCATCTAAGCCCAACATATGTGGGCAGAGAGAGATTGTGGCAATTGTATGAATGCCTTTTGTTATGATGAGAAATTACGGAAGTACCATACACCAACACTTATCCTATGTAACATCCCCAGCACAAATGCTCATGTTAAAGTGAGTCACTTAGTGTAAAAGATAGCAAAATAGATTCTTGCAGCTCAAAACTCATATCAGGATAGCACTACATGACAGGTTAGGTCAAGGTCCTAGGTCACAAAGGGCTTAGGGAGCTGGACCAACCGGAACCCAAGAAGTAATCAACTTGTCAGTTTAAACAAGGCAGGTTGATCAAGTATCAATTGTTCATGCACAGTGTGGTTTATCAGGCACTTTTTCATGCTTATATAGTAGTTCTTATGATGCTTTCTACAACTATCTCCCAAAAAGTGTTGCTCAACATAAAGAAGTTCTAGTTTGCGCTATTAAAAGATATGAACCTAAGGTAAGAATTTTTGGCTTAAAAAGGTCAAATCCTCTCCTTAATTCCCTTTTCTCCTCAGCTTTGATTTCTCTTTGATTGTTGTAGATTTTTAGATAGTCAAGGGTTCTGGTCAAAGCTAGGTAAAGGTTCTAAGGTTAGGTTTTGGAAATCTCTCTCCTACCAAGAAGAGTATAGTTTTCTATTGTCCTAACTTTCTTTTTATGTATAAAGTTATATTTTGAAAAACATCAAATAAGATATTTTGTATGTTAGGAAAGATTAGAAGAATTAGATAATTGCATTAGAATTCATAAATAAAGTTCTATAAAATGTATGTTTATATGACTATATGTATGATTGAAAGGGTAGGCTTAGCTAGTAGCTTGGCATGGGATTAAAACTTAGAAATTAGGTCAATTCAACCATATATGATTATTTAACTAATTAATTACTATTAAATAGTTATTATGAGATATGGAAGGGTAAGATAGGTATAGTTAGAATATGGAAATATAAAGGATGGAAATGTTTGCCAACTAACACAAGATATTGGAAGACCTAAGTGCACTAGAAAATGTGTGTGGTCATTCATAAAATAAGGAATTATGGGACATGTGGCCACCCATATGACAGGGGTTTATGGAACTTATGGTCAGTAATGCGACAAGGGGTCATGGGATAGGTGCATCAAGGCACAAAAGTTATGAAAGGTCATATGGGATAAGTTGAAGGGACCTAATAGGAAAAGATAAGAAAACATTACTCCTACCTTTGATGTCAGTATAATTTTATGTGATGAAATGTGCAAGGAATGTTTGAATCCTTGTAAATGTAAAGATGATTATAGTTTTCAAAAATAAGGATAAATCTTATTTTTCCTCAAATGATTTTCTTATGTGATAACACATTATACTTATCTTAAGGCCAAATAGGTTCTCAACTCAAAGGAAGGTAGAAATCCTTACTTCACTGAGTATTGTTGGTTCTTATGTTTTTTTTTCAAACACAACTTCAAGGATCTTGATTAGGCAAGACGCCATCCTATTTACTAGAGTTAGGAGAGACAACTTAGTATGCGAGTAGAATAGAGTGAAACATTAGTAGTCAGTAAGACTAACCTAGTTATTTAAATGCATGAACAGTTTATTTAAAGAACATTTTCTTCATTTATCTTTTCAAAAAGTGTGAACACAATCATTATTTATTTTCAGTTTATTTAAATAAAAGATTTTCATTGCATTATGAGTTATGTACCATGGTTTCCATTTCTTTGGAAATGGGGATATGACGTTCTATCCCCAAGATGTTAGGAGGACTCATTCTTTTCTCTTTTTTTCTTTTCAAATATAGTTAAAAAGTCCATTTTTTCTTTTTAAAAGAGAAAAAATTCCTTTTCTTTCTTTGTTTCTTTCTCTGTAAGAACAAAAAGCATGTGAGATGAGATAGAGGGTTTGACGCAAACACTCCCTTTGTTTTTTTTTTTTTTTTGTTTGGGAAATCCTCACTCCCTTCAGTCTAGATAGTTCATCCCATTATCACATGGCCTTATTGCTAGTGTCAAGTTGTTGCATGTTGCTGGTTGGTGACTAGGCATTCCCCTACTTGGGTTGGCTAAGATCGACATCCATGGTGGCCAAAACTAGTTGGTGCTTGCTAGACTAGCTCCAATTGATTTTGAAGCTATCGATCAAAACCTCTTCAGCTTCGTTCTGCACATTTGAAGGCTAACCATTAGCAAGGACAATCCTACCCTATTGAGGTATTAACTCCCTTTCTAATTTTTTTTCACATTGATTGTCCTAGATGGGCATCCCAAGGTAATTAAGTTAGATGCTAAAAAGAAATTCATTTGAACTCCTTTGAATTAGGGCTTGTTGACTGTGAAGTTATAAAGGGAGAAGTTGCTTCTTCACCTTCTCAATTTGTGTAGGTAAAACTTCCCCAAATTTAATTTCAAACTTTGATTCATTTAGAGTTTGTATAGAATTAGCTTGAAAAGAATTAGTGAAATGTCTAAGTTGGAAAAAATGATCTAAACACAATAATTGTGATTCTCACTTGTAAATTGAAGTGCATCATTAGAAACTTGGCTACTTGAGCAATTTTGAACCTAATGGCAGTGTGCTCATCCTTTTGGAAAATTCGAATCCCAAAGAATTTGCTAACCCCTTTTGGCAAATTTGAACCTAAAAAGAGATTGATTAAGGTGAGTAAATAGCTCACCTCCTCTCATGTTTGTATTTTGAATTATATGTGAACTTGAACTTGTAAAACTTGTGAATTGAGTTAAAATTGCGATTAGATTAATGAGTAGGTGGAAATCATGCTCTTATGGCATTGTGTATTATGAAGCCATGAATACTAATGTTGGAATTATGTAAATGCTAAGCTTAAAGCCATAGTATACATAATTGAATTGAATTCTAGTTATCATTGAGAATTATGAATAATTGTTGGTTTATGCCAATATTGTACCTAACCTATCACCATAAGGTAGTATTAGTTTCTTAGTGTTGACGGTGAAATTCGGTTCGTACGGAGGACCAGAACTTCAGTCAACCAGATGTGAGTTTCGGGAATCAATGCTCCTTTGAAGGGTTGTGAAAGGTGAGCTAGGAGGGAGAGAGGTGGTGGTTTTTAACGTGGTTCGGTTAAATCCGGGCGGTATCAGATTCTATGTCCACGATGGAGATTTTATTGATACTAAATAATTTGCAAGAGTTCTGCTTACAAGATTGCCTCTCTCCCCTTTGCTAACAATGCAATCCTATTTATAGAGGTAGGAGTGGTTACATGCATTAATTGCTAGCTACAGTTGTGTTACATCAAATAAATGTGAATAGACAATGAAAAGACCACATTTCGGCTGTAGGCTGTGGAAGTAGGCTTCTCAGGCCGACATGTAGGCT
>JANHAO010017502.1:0-14081 GCA_026873985.1 Saraca asoca
TCACACTAACAAATGTATAGTTTTAAGTACAACTAACAATTTCTTACTCCAGATCAGCTTCTATCTATCTGAATAAACAAGGTTAAGTTTGATCAAACCAAAAAAAAAGAGGACAAAGTTAAATCATGCAAACTAATTTTCTGAGAAGAAAATAAACCATACATTCATAGGAAGAATCAAATAAGAGTAAATTTGCAACTTACATAATTTTGAAGCGATCGGTCGGTTGCTTGTCGAAGTACGATCGGTCGAAGAAGCAAACACCGGGGGAGAGAGCGTGAGCCGGAGCGAGATAGAGAAACAGCAAAAATGGTAGGGCAAAAATCGAGCAAGAGAAGAAAGGAACAAGAAATGGGGGCCGACGATCGGCTGTGCCGGTTCCCAAAAAAACTCCAAAATTGACCTAAAATTTTGTATTAATACAAAAATAACCAATCAAAATCGATAACCTTTCAATTTAGTCCCTGAAAAAGTATTTCATTTTAGTCCTCCATTCTGTATTGCAAATAGCGACCGAAAAATTTGGTTGCTAATGATTCAAGACCTAATATAGCCACCGAAATATTCGGTCGCAAATGTTTTCCCCAAAAAAAATTAAAATTTTCACTGTTTGCTACCTGACTGCAATCGAATAGTGACCAAAAACTTTGCTACTGAAATATTCGATCTCTAATTCAATCGCTAAATTGTAAAGTAGAAAATTATCCCATTTAGTCGCAAAGTAGTGGCAAGTTGGTCACAGTTAGCGATCAAATTTTTTCGATTGCTATTTTCGATCGCTAAATTCCTTTTTTTTTGTAGTGATATGAAGTGACCCATATCCAATTAAGCCTTATTCCAACCTAATCAATAGTCCAATCAAGAGGCAATATAATGAGCATATAAATATTTAGCTGAGCTACAATTGTAATAACTTTTAAATAATTTCATTTTTTCTCTACTAGTGGGAGGAGAGGAGCTCTACTAGGGAAATACTCCAGCCCAATTTAGGTTTTCTCTTCTTTTTTATTTTTACATTAATGTGCAGCTAAACTCTTACTTTAATTTAAGGGAAATTCTGCATCAATTGTCTTGTTAATTGTGAGACTTGCTTCTATTTATAATTTGTTCCTAATTTAATTCTCTTGATTCTCTATTTTAATGTTTATAATTGCTATCAATGATTAGTTAATGGGGCCTATTAATTAATAGTTTAATAAGATTTACTACTAGCTAAATTTCTATAGGTAATTTGTTTGTTTATAGTTGTTTAGTTATGGGTAGCAATAAGGTTCTGATTTGTTGATGGGGTGAATCAATTTTCCTAGAGAATTAGAGGTAATTAATTAGTTTGCTACTGGGGTAAATTAATTAATTAATCTTGATATTTTTATATCTTAATGCTATCGGTGAATTGGCTAAGGTGTTGGGCTTCAAGTGATTTAGTAATAAGGGTTAATTGAATGTTAGGCTTGGTTGATCAATTTAGGAAGAAATAAACAAGAATTAATTAGGTGTTGAGCTTAATTAGTTTTTTTGGATAAGCAGTTTATGAGGTAATGAAACAATTGTGTTAAGGATTAGTCATAGAATTAGTAGCAAGAGTCCCTTAGATTGAGACTTTCTCATCTAATTTTCCTTCCATTTTTGTTTCTACTTGTTTACACTTAAATTGTTTGTTTAAATTCCTATTCTAATTAGATATCCAACCCCCCTCATTTTACACTGCAAACATATAAAAATTAATCATTAGTCTCTGTGGATTCAACCTAGATTCATCCTAGCTATAAGCTTAGGTAGTTAAGCATTATTATCTTTATTGGTCTTGACAATTGTCAACCTAACCCAAGATCTTATATCAAATTTATAAAGAAAAGAGATGTTTAGAAAAAATGCCTATAGTCATAAGAGATTAAAAAGCATGATTGATTGTTTGGAAAAGGTACTTGTAATTATAGGAAGTGAGAAATGTGATTGATTGTCTTCCACTTTTATAAGCTGCTTGTAGAGAAAGGAGGTTCTCTAAATTTCACTCCATGATGGAAAATGAGTAAAAGCAAAACTACATTTAGATTAGGGACCTTAACCTATTTATACTTCATTACATTATATTTTTTATTTTTCTCATCATAATAATAAAAGTATAATATATGCGGTCCCTACACATTACAAGGCCCATACTGATCAATATTAAAAGAGATATGTCTAAAATCCAATAAATTAATTAAATACAACCAAATGGGCTTTATCAACATTACCCAAAATCATCAACAGTATATAATGCAAATTATTATTATTATTATTATTATTATTATTATTATTATTATTATGTTGATGCAATATTAGAAATATAAAAATATTTCTAACACATGACCCTTTCCATCAATTTTAACTAGAGAACTAATGATCTCACTTTTTGAAAAATTTCATGAAAGAAATATGTGTGATCTAAAAGTTTATGTTGAACTTTTTAAAAATTGATATAATGATTATATTAAAAAAAAATAGAGCATATCATAATTCCACTTGGTTTCAAGTAAATAAGAGGTGCGCGAAATAACAAGCCCTTTCAAAAGGCATTACAATAATTCCCTTTAAAATGAGGATTTTTTTTAGTGTGATGAAAAAAAAAGTCTTAGCCTTATTTGGATGTTTAAAACATAAGTTGAAAAAAGAATAATTAAAAAGAAAAGTGATTGAAAATAAAATTTGGATGCTATGGAAAACTCAAGTTTATAAAAAAAAAGTCAAAAAGCAATATGTGATCTACCAAAATTTTTTCCAACTGAGTTGGTGCATAAAAGTGCTAATATCTTATTTTACTCTATTTTAAAATTGCCCTTATGTAGATCCCAATTGACAAACCTTCTTTCCATGTGTCTTCCTTACATAAGACAAAGATTAGGGTGATAAAAAATTAATAGAGAGGAATATTCCACTCATACTTTCCTCTTACTATTACACATATAAAAATACAAGTTGGTGGATCATCACTAGAAGAATATGTTCCTCCTCATAATCATATTTAGAGGTCGATTACAAAGAGAATCCTTAGAGTGCTAAGAAGAAAACATAAAAGGAAGAGTCAGTTTATTTGTTAATGCTTTATTTTGATGAATGATGTTTATGCTAAGGCTGGAGTTTACTGCTATACAAATCAATCAACTAAGTTTGGATGATTACTTTTGAGCTTGAGAGCTCTTAAATCATCAATCTTTCATTCATATTGTGACTAAGAATCATAAGCAAGGGAAGGCAATCTAGGTGATGAAAAATGCCAGATTTAGAAGGGAATTGCATAATATATGGAGCTAGTTTTCAGGCTTTGACTCCAGTGTACAAGCAACATTCCTTGAAGCATATTTTCCAAGATGCAAGGGTACTTTCTTATATATATTCTAATAGGTGGTTTCTTTTCCCCCTTCAAGATATAAATCTATTTTTCTAGTGGAACAAAAAAAAACAAATACAAGAGTGAAAAGTATTTTTTTTTTCCATTATTGAGTAACAATTATATTACAAGCGGAAGAAAATGAAACTCGAAATTATGACATGGATGCCTTAGTGAGGTGGCTTGTTGTCCACCATTGAAAAATAAAGGTCCAAGTGGACTATCGAGACCAATGGGTAGATTTCATCCTGGCTACTTAAGAAAAGAGATTAATAGCCTTTGATGCTCTAGGTTGCACATAAGGACCTTTGCTGTGCATTTTTTTCACTTTGCTCCTAAATTTTTTTACCGAAAATTTTGTTGCCCTTAGTTTTATTTAGTTTTTTTTATTATTTGATTAAAAATTATATTATGTGGTGATTGCTTGAAATCAATGGAAAAATATATTTCTATTTTAGGAAAATCTATATTAATTTAGATAAGTGAAAGTAATTTATAAAATTGCAATTTAATTTCCACATTAAATTTTAATAGATGAAATATTATGGATGATACCTATTAGAAATAAAAATATATAATAAAATATTAGTGTGTTAATAATAATAATGATGAGTAATAGAGTTAAATAATATATTTTGGAGTATAATGTTATCAAAAAGATGAAATTAAATAATTTAATAAAATTGATAATATTCCTTATTTAACCCATACTTAGACTACTATTATTCCAATCAATCATGACTACTAAGACTATGCAGTTACATTTCTACCAAAAAATAATGCAACCACATACTTTATCTCAATATGTGATTTTGACTTTACCTATGTCTTTTATATAGAGTTCTCATCTTCTTGTGGGGCTTTGTGAAGAAATGGAAAAATGCACTAGATATTTTTTGTGGGGCTTTTATAATGACCAAAGAAAACCTCATTTGGTTGCATGGTCTTTGGTGTTTTCTCCTAAATCTCAAGGTGGCTTACTGCTTTGTAATTTATGTGATATGAATTAAGCTTTCCTTATGTGAATAAGTCATGGTTTGATGACAATCATAGATGCTCTATGGGCCTAGGTTATTTGTAATAAATACAAACTTGGAGATGAGCTTATTCCCAGTGTTTGGAACCAAGTTTGTACTCATTTCCAAGCTTGTATTTGGAACCAAGGTTTGGAAGGTTCACATATTATCATTAGCAATGGCAATTGTACTCATTTTTAGCTTGATAAATAGGTTTCAGGTTATGAACCTCTCATTAATTTTGTTATTATTGAGCTACATGAGGTGTTATTGGAGTTTCTTATCTATGATTTTGTGTTCAAGTGTGGGTTATAGAATTAAAGTTTATTTGAAACTTTTCTTCTAGTTCATGCTTGTCTTTGAATAGCTAGTATTCATCCTCCTTTGCAGGATGAAAGACAAGATCATGTCATTTGGGCCAAGTCTTCTTATAGGTGCTTTAGTGTAAAATCTACTTATAATTTAATTAATTAATATGCTTCTTCTCCTTTTTCTCGCTGGAACCTAGTATGGTAATGGAAGGGACTTGAAAGGGTCAAGCTATTTTTTTGGATGTTACTTGGCTAGAACCTCCTAACGAATGCTAAATGTGTCCAAAGACATTTGGCTATTGATGATGGTTATGTGAGATGTAATGACAAAAAGCAAGATTGTATGCAGGATTGTATTAAAGTAAAAAATGTTTGGCTTCATCTAGTCAGTCCAAAATTTTGGCTAAAATTCTTTACTTTGCCTTTTGATGAATGGATGAAATGGAATTTGTTTGCTGAATTGGGTAAAAATCAATCTCAGTCTTGGTCTTTTGCTTTTGAAATTGCTTGTTGGTTCATTTGGTTCCATAGAAATAAATTAGTTTTTGAAAGGGTTGATATTGGTGGAAAGGATATGGTCTTTGTGATTTTGAAACATTAAAGGGAGTTTCACTGGGCCTCAAATATGTTGGTAAACAAAAATATTCCATGTATAATAATAATAAAACAAAGAAATCTTAGTTAATTGAGTATTTCCAAGTTCAGGTTCGTGTAAGCTAAATGTTGATAGGTCAAGTACTAATGATAGAGAACTTGCCTCTTGTAAGGGAGTTATTAGGGATTATTTTGGTACCTAGGTGACTAACTTTTGCAATAATATTGGAAATGGTTCTTCTCTTCTAGCTAAATTATGGGATTTTGTGACTGGCTTGAAATTAGTGTGGGATACCAGCTAAATGTTGATTCATAGTGGTTATTAACTAATGAATCGATTTATCTATGAATATCATAACGATTATTCATGATTGAATTGATGCATGAATTGAATCATAGTATATTGTAATCAGGTCTTGAATCAATTCAGTAAAATTTCCTATCCTTTAGTAAGAAATATTTTTCAAAACTTTTCCTCATGAATTGTTTGTTCAATCGATTCAAATAGATTTTCTCAAGTTCTTTAACATAAATTGATTCCTAAATCAATTCACATAGTAAAAAAATGATTTTTAATAAAACTTACACTTGTGAAAGATCATTTAAAAACTTTGTTTGAAAATATTTGATTTTAAATCACTTCAAAAGATTTATTGCTACCTCAATTTATCAATTTTAAAAATTTTATTTGAATCAAGTTTGATTAGAATTTCACTTATAAAAGATCCTATAAAAGAGAAAATAATTGCTAAATGTAGTTGTAGATCTTTTGAATCATATGCACTTTGATCCTACAAAATAAATAATAACCACTAAAATATTTGGTCAGATACTAATTGTTTTCAACATCAAACCAAGGAAGTTAGGATATCAAAGCTATCACATTAGTAAAGCTAATAATTTCCTAATAATGCTAACAATCTCTCCCTTTTTAATGGTGACAAACAATTTTAGATAGAGATCAAAGTTTAAGAAAATTTTGAAAAACAAATCAGTTTGTTAAAGAATTTTAAAAAAATTCGAAGTTTGAATAGAATATGCTAATTTTTAATTTTTACTCTCCCCCCTTTCTAAAAAGACTTTTGTATATATATATATATATATCATATCATTTTCACTATATCTTTCCATATTTACTAACATCTCTTTCATATTTCCCCTCTTTTTTATTGAAATTAACATATCCCTTGTTTAAATTTTTATTCTCCCTTTATTTATTTTCTTTGTCTAAAATTCTTATTCTCCTTTTTATCTATTCTCTTTATCTAAAATCCCTTATTCTCTTTTTGAGATCTTATCTAAAATCTCATCATTCTCCCCTTTTTGGCACATCAAATAGCAATAATGCAGTCATGAAAGATAATGTACCAAAAAGTTTAGAATTGAAGGAGATCAAATTAGCATAGAATCCATATACCATAATTCATTCAACATTCAGAATTCAAATATCCAAAATTAATAATGAATCAAAATACTAAATATCATATCCAAAATATACAGCATCCAGAATCAATAGTAATATAGACCATGATTAGAATCAATATGTCAGAATACAAACTAGAATAGTAAAATAACAATGGAATAGGGCATAAGGGACTAAGGGTTACCATACAATAGACAACACAAGTGCATAGCATATTAATCTTGTGGAGGGTCTTGATCATCAATCCTTTATAATTCAACCTCCTCTTCTTGTTCTTGTAGCCATTGCATGATCTCATGTAGTTAAGTCTCAATGGAATTAAGTTGTTCATTTACTTGATTGGCATGTGTTTTGTTGTTAAGTTCCTTAGCACCTAATATATTATCTATTAACTCAATCCAGTTTTCTTGTTTGTCTATCAATTGATTCATTCTATCATTCATATGTTTATGCAGTCTTTCTACCACCTTAATTATTCTTGTTTCTAATTCAGTAGACAATCTAGCTGCTGAGCTTATGGATCCTCCAATTGTTTGAGGGATTTTTGACCTTTTCTTAGCCCATTTTCCCTTGTCATTTTATTATAGCCCCATTTTATGAAAATGTGATGCATTGATTATAGTAGTTAGGTTTGATGGAAAAACTTGTTTTTCATCAGAAAGTTTTAACTTAAATTTATCAAAGATAGGAGACAGGATCATTCCATATGGGAGGAAGTCAATGTTTGTTCTTTTAGAACATTCAGCCATGTATTTTAAAATACAGTAGGGCATATTAAAATCAATTTGATTTTTAACAACCCACATCAATAAAAGTTCATCCTATACAATTTGACTAAAATTTGTGATCCTAGGGATTATTACTTTACACAAAGTGTAGTGTAAGATTTTATCATCAGGGGATAGGCCAAGAATATGCAATTTCCCATTTACCTCTTTTTGGGTGGAATAGGGAAAGAGCATTCTAATGGCTAATTCCCTATTATATTTAGAAAAAGATCCTGTAGTAAGCTTTGATTGATTGTTATCCATGCCAAATTCATTTGCTAAAAATTTTGAATCAATAACAATATGTTTATGTATCACATAGCATGAAATTTTGTCATCAACAAAGGCCAGATTAGCATAGAACATCTTTACTAATATAGGGTAACTATTTTCCTTAAATGTTAGAAATTTTTCTAAACTATATTTAGCTAATAGACTAGGTAAATGAGTAGACTGTAGTGATTGATCACTAAAACATTTTAATGGTTCTACTTTTCTATTTGCAAGTTGAAGGTAAGTAGCATACTCATTTGATGATTTGAAATGTAATTCCTCTGCTATAGTTGTTGATTGCTATGCTGGTGACTTTTCTTTTCTTTTAGCTAGTAGCTTGATCCTTTTAGACATTGTGATGGATTTCTGGAAAAAAATTTTTGGAAGGGTTTTGGGATAAAGTTGGGCTCTTTTGATTTCTGGGCGTTTTGGTGAAATTAATCGATTGGAAAGGTTAGATGTGATGTATCTAACTTTTTTGTGCAAGAAATTTGAGTAAAAAGTGTTGGGGCATCAAGATTTGATACAGAGTTTCTGGGTAGGCTTAAAGTGTAATGTGTAAAATGAAGTGGATATCGATTCAGGAATATATAAAATCACACTTTGAATTGATTCATAAATCGATTCAAAGTGTAAATATTCAAATATGAATTAATTCATGTATGAGTTATTCATACGTTTTCTATGTGAATCAATTTTAAAATCAATTCAAGTGTGAGTGTTCATGATGTTCATAGGATTCATATGTGAATCAATTATGGAATCGACTCATCCTGGTTTAATGAATTTTTAAAAATTTTGAAGTTCTCTCAAAAGTTTGAAAATCTTTTCAAATCAATTTAGGAATTGATTCATAGTGTATATTTTTGAGAGTGAATTGATTGGTGAATCAATTTAGAAACTAAATAAAAATCTTGGATAAATATGGATCAATTACTGAATCAATTCAAGAAGTCTTGAACTTAGTTTTCCTAAAGTTTTGTTTCAGAATTGTTTTCCTAATTACTTAAACAATTAGTGAACACTTCAATACCCTTGAAAACTTAATTTTCTTTCCATGTACCTATAAAACAAACTCATGGATATCTCTAATGCCTAAGTTAGTAATTGCAATGTATAAAACAATTAATCATAAAAGGTAAAAAGATATCAAAAGTTATTGAAGTTAGAGGATTTGACATTTTTTGTCTTGTGGTGAGTGCAACTTTTATCCCACATTATGAGTTACTTCTATTTTTCCCACACAGATCTACAAAATGAAACTTACACTTGCTTTTGTAGTACCTAATGGATTTTGGGTCCATACTGGCTAGTAAGAATAGAAAGATAACCTTTTAGTAACCATACAAGTTTCTCATTTGGTTTTAGCAAATATGTTCATTCTTATAAGGACTATGCTTGATATGATGTCCCTTTTGATTGTAGTAAAAGCATGTAATGCGACTAAATTTCCTATTTGGCTTAGTAGTCTTAGATATTTTCTTTAATCTCCTATTAGTTTACTGTCTATATCCTAAACTAATTTTATTTTGGAAATCAGTTTAATTTTACAACATATCATTTAATCTCATTTTGCTATTTGTAAATTCCTGTAAAACCTTGGTCAATGTGTCTATCTTGGATCTATAAATGTCACACTGATCATAAACTTTACTTTCATTCATTACCTTTTAAACCAAGAGGTTTAAATCATGATTTTCTTTTTCTAATTGACTGATTCTCTCAAGCAAACTTTCTTCTCTTTGTTTGCATACTTTAGGTCTTTCTTAGTTTTTACTAATGCATCATAGAGTTTGACACACATATCACCAACTTCATCATCAATTTTATCATTATCACTATCATCATTAATAGAATCAAGCTCATCTTTAGAGTAAAAGAGAGATTCATTACCAAATACTTTCTTCATCAAGTTTAATCATAAGGCAAAGGAGTGCTTCTTCCTTTATTTCTTCTTCTTCTAAAGAATCAGCTTGATCATTTTCCCAAAAAGCTAGGTTGCCTTTCTTATGGGATGTCTTCCTTTTCTTTCTTTCCTTTTCCATCTATTTCTTCAAGTATATAAGACAATCTAGTTTAATGTGCTAGTCTTTTTGCATTCAAAGCAGATTGACTCATATTCATTTTTATTCTAGTTCTTTCTTAGTTAATCTGCTTTCCTTTTTCCTTTATTCCTCTTTTCTTTAAGTAATCTTAGCTATTTCTTACTTAGCAAGGCTACATCTTCCTTATCATCTGTATCATTTCTAATTTTTCTTCATCAGATTCAACTATCTTTACAGCCTTCGGTGTCAAAGTTTTTTTTCTTTTGTCATCACCATTTTTCTTATACCTATTAAGCTCTAGCTTATGCTCTTCTAGATTCCCATAAAGCTCTTAAATTGTTGGCATCCCCTTTTTTAGTGATTCCTTTATGACTGTCACTTTTGGTTGCCATTTTTTAGTAAGAGATCTTAGAATTTTGCACACTGAATTTGCATTATCAAATGTTCTTCTAAGCAACATCAAATGATTAGTTGTTGTAGTGAATCTTTGAATGAGATCTCTAATTGATTCACCCTCTTCCATTTTGAACATTTTAGATTCAGAAACTAACACATGCACTTTAGATGCCATAACCTGTGTAGTGCCTACATGTGCTACTTCTAAAGTGTCCTAAATCTATTTAGTAGTGATACAGTTTGAAATCCTTTCATATTCATTAGGGGACATGGAGTTAGAGATGATTCGTTTAACCTTGGAGGCAAGGAGGTGTCTCTTCCTCTCCTCTTCGATCACAACTCCATTAATCAATGTTTTAGGTGGATCATATTTATCTTCCATAATTTTCCACATATCTATATCAGTAGCTTCAATAAAGTCTCTAATTTTCTACTTCTAGTAGGTATAGTGATGTCCATTAAAACCAAGTGGCTTGTTCAAGGGTGGACATTTAGGTAACAATGTAAAGCTAGAATCCAGTTTCTTTAGAAAATAAAGAGTATCAAGAGCTTAACCGCTCTAATACCAAGTGTTGGTCCCATAAAACAAAGATCTAGCTCTCTTTTACAAACACAAAATGTATACTCTTTGAAAATAATTTGGATTCTATCTTGATTTGCAAAATGGAAGTCTTCAAATAAAAATTACCTTTGGAAGCTAATTTAATTATCAAGAAACTTAATTGAATAATCAGGAATATATTGGAGTTACTAATTTCATGTGATGTGGTATTACAAATTCAATTAAATAATTAACAAGATTATATGCGAATGCATTAGAAATACAGTAGAACAGTAGAATTGCAAAATTACAGAATGTAGTAGTGAACCAGTATGCAGTAAAGAATAATAAAGAAACTATAAAAAAACAATAAAGACACATGGATTTTTAAAGTGGTTCAATTTAAACTGAAACTGTAGTTTAAGTCTATGTCCATTGAATAATTCTTAACCTGATAGTCTCTTTTATTATTCAAAACCACAGGAATTAAACTGAGCTCCTATACCAATTTACAACAAGATTTTCATTGGGTTCTTGCTAGACCTACAAATACAAAAATTCTTTTGTCTCCTATAGATTATGATCAACCTCATAACCTAGAGATATTCTAAGAATTATTTACAATCTTCAACTAGTTGTTATCAACTTTACAACTAAAGAAAATGCAAAGGGAAAATCAACCTTTTTCTTTGTATCTCCAATTCCTATCAGCCTAGAAATCACCAAAGACAAATAAACAGATGCCTATTAACCTAGAAATCTAAAAGATAATCAAGAAATATGGCAAGAAATACAATACCAAAGTTTGAGATGAAGATCTCAATCATCTAGTGCGAAATTCTCTTTAGACTTGATAAAAGATCTTTTGAATTGCTCAAATATGTTGAGGTAGTAATGAATCTTGTTAAGCTCAAATAGCTTTGAGATTTTTGCTCTTGAAAAAGTATGTTAGTTATGAAAACTATTAGATTTGAAAAGTGGTTAAGGGCATTTATAGGTGTTGCAACTAACTTTCAAAAAATAACTAACTTTCAGTTTGTGAATTGATTTATAGCAGTTACTAACTAATGAATTGATTTGTGAATTGATTTGTCTATGAATATCATAATGATTGTTCATAACTGTATTGATACATAAATTGAATCATAGTATAATATATTCAGGTCTTGAATTGATTAGGGAATTGATTCTAGTAAAATTTCCTAACCTTTGGTAAGAAATATATTTCAAAATATTTCTTCATGAATTGATTACTAAATCAATTCAAATAGATTTTCACAGGTTCTTCAACATGAATCAATTTGTGAATTAATTCGCGAGTGAAAAATGATTTTTAATAAAACTTACACTTGTGAAAGATCATTTAAAAACTTTGTCTAAAAAATATTTTATTTTAAATCACTTTAAGATATTTATTACTACTTTAATTTATTAATTTTAAGAATTTTATTTGAATCAACTTTGATTAGAATTTCACTTACAAAAGATCCTATAAAAGATAAAATAATTGCTAAATGTAGTTATAGATCTCTTGAATCATATGCACTTTGATCCTGCAAAACAAATAATAATCACCAAAATATTTAGTCAGATACAAATTATTTTCAACATCAAAACTAAGAAAGTTAAGATATCAAAGCAATCACATTAGCAAAGCTAATAATTTCCTAATAAGGCTAGCACTTTTATAAGTGTGTCCTAATCAATTTTGATCCAAGTAAATTTCTAAAAATAGCTAAACTGAGGTAGAAATAAATCAAACAAAATGAGATGAAAATAAATATTTTCTAACTATGTTTTCAAATAGCATTTCTCAAGTTAAATTTTTATAAAAACTATTATTATTATGTGAATTGATTCACGAATCAATTCATACTAAAAATCTTGTGAAATGTACTTGAATCAATTCAGCAATCAATTCATAAAGAAAAGTTTTGAAAATTTGTTTTCTTGAAGGTTTGGAATTTTTGACCTAATAGCATAATACTATGATTTGATTCATGCATTGATTTGGTCATGGACTTCTTCATGATCTTCATAAGTGAATTAATTCACAAATTAATTCATTAGTTAGTAACTGCTATTAATTGATTCACGAATTGATTTAAGGTCAAAAAGTTAGTTATTTTTCAAAAGTTGGTTACAACAGCTATAAATAGCCTTCACCTCATTTCAATAAAACATAGTTTTTTAGTTTCTCATAACTTCAAAGTGCAAAAATAAAGAGAAAAACTTGAGCTTCAACTGATCTAATTTTACCTCTTTAAACATCAATTGATTAAGGACCTTGGATCAAGTTTGTGAAAATTACATAACTAGCTAATTGAGATTTCCATCTTAATTGTTGGTATTGTATTCCTTACCCTAATTCCTAATTTTATTTTAGATTTCTAAGTTGGTAGAAATCGGAGATACAAAGGAAGAGGTTGACTTTCCCTTTACATCTTCTTTAGTTGTAAGGTTGATTACAACTAGTTGAAGATTATAAAGAATTCTCAAAATATCTCTAGGTTATGACCTTGACCATAGTCTGTATGAGATAAAAGAATTATTGTATCTAGGTTAGCAAGAGCTCGACTAAATCTTGTGTAATAAGTAGGCAAAAGCCTAATCAAAATCTTGTGTTGTAAACTAGTGTGTAGGAGCCCGGTTAATTCCTGTAGTTATTAATATTAATGGTCATTCGGTTAAGGATTGATCAAGTGGATGAAGACTTAAACTGTCATTTCAATTTAAGTTGAACCACTTTAAAAGTTAGTGTTCCTATTTATTCTTTATTGCATTTTATCCTTCTGCATTTTGCATTCTACTATTCTACTATAAGTCTATTGAATTGGGATTCTGTTTCTGCTACACAAATATTTTGGCTAAATTGCAATTAACTGTTTCTACATTTTTGAAATTCTACATATCATTTATTTGATGAATTGATCTACATCTAATCAATGTATCTAATTAAGTTCTTGATTATCCAATAAACTTTCAAAGAAAACTTTTTGTAAAGACTTCTGCTTTACAAATAAAAAAGAATCTAATTTATTTCAAAAGAATATATATATATATATATATTTACATTTGCAAAAAGGGCAAGATCCATAATTTTCAGGACCAACAAATTAGAATTGTTAATAGATAATAAATTGATGATAATTAATATGAATCAATTGAGTAAAAGTATTTCCAATTTTATGTAAAAAAAATTTACATAAAATCACACAATTATATTTAGATAAATTTTTTTTTGTGAATTAAGAATTAATAGAGAGAGAGAGAGAGAGAGAGAGAGAGAGAGAGAGAGAGAGAGAGAGAGAGAGAGAGAGAGAGAGAGAGAGAGAGAGAGGGGGA
>JANHAO010017503.1:0-13945 GCA_026873985.1 Saraca asoca
TTATATCACCAATATTATGCTATATTAAGGCTTGAATCTATTTCCATGTCACATAAGGAGCCCCATTGATTAATTTTTTACAGGTCCGTGGTTCAATCCCATTGCTTTGGGAGCAAATTGTTGACTTGACATATAAACCTAAGTTTGATTTATTGAAACCTGAGGAAGCTGTAAGTAGTTGTCTATAGTGTTTTTGTATTTTGCATTTGATGTTCTCTTTGTAATTTGACTGCTGTTATACTACTTATGATGCAGCCTCGAGTGATAGAGCGTCATTTTCTGGATTTAAGAAAAAAATATGGGGCTGTATTAGTTGTTGATCTTATCAATAAGGTAATGATTTTTTCATCCCATTGATTGCTGAGAATGCATATCTGATGATACGCATGCATGTAGTTCCTTAGTGAACCTTTAAACTTTGAAGTAATTCTGAAGGCCAGTATCATCAGGTAATGAGCAAGTGACTGTGATCTATGTGCAACAAATATGTTCTGTGCATGTACCTTTGAAAATGTCTGGTGTGGATACATGCTGGGACTGGTTATGTATCACCATTAATCTATTTTAGTGTCTTCTCTTTTCTACTTCATAACCTATAGCATGGAGGCGAGGGGCGCCTGTGTGAAAAATTTGGAGATGCGATGGAGCATGTGAGTAGCGATGATGTAAGGTAGAACTTTCTTTCAACTAACTTTCAGACTGATTTATATCCATTCTTTTGGTTTCATTATTTGGTGCTCATTTATACTTTTATTTTTTGGTAGGTATCTGCACTTTGATTTTCATCACGTATGTGGGCATATTCATTTTGATCGCCTCTCTATTCTTTATGAGAAAATTTCAGATTTTCTTGACAGAAATGGGTATGCATTACTTCAGTTGGCTAAGATTTCTGATATAAAATTTGACTTGAGAATTCAGTTAACAATTTGATTGGCATTTGCATTGTTTTGTTTCTCCTAGCAGAGAGCTTTTGTGAATGCTGGTTTTATTTGGATATTTGCAAATGAATAATACTAAACTTTCCCTCATCTTTAATGTTTTATTTGGCAACCAAACAAAAAAATAAAAATTGGATCATATTTATTCTTTCAGGCCAATAAAAATTATGAATAATTTTAATGGTTGTATCAAATTCAAATCATTCATAATTACCTGTTTTGCTAAAATGGAATTCTGAAATGATTTATCATAGTCAAATTTTGTAATCAACTCTAACCTAAATGGTTGATAAATAAATTGATTCCTCTGTTTCAATTCTGTTTTGGAATTATAGATATCTGCTGTTGAATGAAAAGGGCGAGAAAATGAAGGAGCAAAGTGGAATTGTCAGAACCAATTGTATTGATTGTCTTGACCGTACAAATGTAACTCAGGTTGGTTGGCTTCTATCATGGAGATTGAAGACTATTCTGTTCTTTAACAGATGAACATCAGATATTTCTAATTGTCTCTCCCTGTTAATAAGAAGACTCCGGGCTCTGATGTTATCTGTTCTGAATTAATCCTTGTCAAAGCATACACAGGAATTAAATGGAATTAATAATATGTGCTCCCACTCCATTCCGTTTCCATTTTATTATGATGAGAAGATATTTCAATTCTTTAAATTGGTCAAGTATCTAGTACTTAGGAGTTTCATTATGTGTGTGTATGTGCACATAATGATAGCCAGAATTATAGTTGTTTTGAGGTTTCCTTCGTGCATGTGTGCACATGTGCATTCATGCATGCATTTGAAGAATCATTTCCTGCTTAATAATGTTAACATATGGCTGCAGAGCACGATAGCCCGCAACATGTTGGAAAACCAGCTTAGGAGGCTTGGTGTCTTTGGTGCTGAAGAAACCATTAGTTCACATCCAAATCTAGATGAAAGCTATAAAATCTGTAAGTGTATTATTAATTTTACAGAAGAACCCTGGATTGTATTTCTAACTCAATTTCTATTTTCAGTGTGGGCAAATCATGGGGATGATATAAGCATTCAATATTCAGGCACACCTGCTCTAAAAGGAGACTTTGTCAGGTATTCTTCTACAAATCTATCCAAAAATTTGCATGTTCCTTACATATAAAGAAGATAGGAAATTATGCATTCAGGATTCAGAAACATTACTTCAACATTAGCATGGTGGAATTTGTATCATCTAGAATGGTAGTGTATTTCCTTGCAACAAAAACTAGGTTCAAGTAAAATATTCACTTTGCCATTGTTTTCCTTTTTTGAAAATTTTCTTACATTGAAATTTTCTATAGTGGTCTGTTGCTTTTTTGCTATTGCCTAATTTATTAATTATCATTCATATCCAACTAGCATCATAAAATTTGGCATATCTTCGTGTGTCTTTCTGATACACACCTCGACTCTGGCAATATGATATTGGTAATTCCTTTCAAATTTCAACATTGTTGCTATGATAATCTGGAATGTAGCCTTCTCGCCTTACCTGTTAATTTGTTTAATCTGGCTGCATTCAGATTTGGACACCGTACAATTCAAGGGATACTAAACGATTTTTGGAATGCCCTTCTACGCTACTATTTGAATAATTTTGCTGATGGAACAAAGCAGGTTTGTAAACCTCATTTCTTATTACATGTGCTGGCCCTCAAACTGCAGTGTAGAATTTCTTGGGTGGCTGCTAAGTGCAGATAATTACTATTGTCCCAATACAGTCCTTTTTATATTTGATTTATCTCTTCTACATCAATGTTTTCTCAAGTTTGTACTGATCGATTATGCTGAAGGAGATTCTCACTTTTCATTTTTGTATCATATTGTGGGTCATAATTTATAATGAAATGTATTCATTGTATCCTTTAACCTGAGTGATTGCTTATTTTTGAGCCTTTTTGGATAAATAATTATATGTCCAATAGTGCAATGCAGTTATTGGTTCTTTTGTAATTTTTTACCATGTAACTGACTAGATATGATATTTCTTTGTGAAGGATGCAATTGATCTCCTGCAAGGACATTACATAGTTTCTGTCAGCCGAGATATGGCTCCTTCTTCTCAGAAACGAGGCCTTGAAGCTATAGCTGTGAGTAAAATTAAATGAAAATCTGTTTTGGATAGACGTTTAAGGCATCTATTTGGTTTTTTAACAATTATAAAAGGCTCACTAATAATGAATATATTCAGCTTTTCTGATGTATGATTTCGTTCGTCATTAATTGAATGTTGAGCTTTGATGGAGACAACCAACTACTCTCCTCAGGAGGAAAAAAAATTAATATGTAATTCTTTTTAGTCAACATTTTGTTAGACATTTTTTTGTATCCTAGGTTTACAATCATGGTCTGAACCCTAAAGGGAAGTGGTAGGGTGCAATGTACCAAAAGCGTAAGATATTTCACATGCAGCCAAGTAGTTTATGTGTTGCTTCATTCTTTATATAGTTTGAATCGAGAATTATAACTGCCTCAAATTTTCAATAAGAGAAGTCTAAAAAAAGTTGAAAATGATTTTGTTGCTGCACAAAATGCATGATAACATTGCCTCCTGAATTTGAAGGTCTACTGCGGTTTTTTTCATCTGCATTCTTTTCTGGCTGCTTGTGGTTCATGTATAGGAATGCCTGAAGAAAGCCAATTGCATCCTAGACAAATTTATATTGTCTGATTTTACTCCAATTTTAAGATTGTTTATTTTTGCAGTCATTTCCTCTTGCTTTGTCACTGGTAGTGATTGGATTCTTTTTTGCAACTGTGTCATTGAGGCAAGGTGAGTTCTGTTCTGTTTAGCTTAAATAATGCTACTGTGCTAAAAGTCCAAACTAAGAATATAGTTGTGGTTATGCATACACATTTGCGTATAGACATGCATATTAGAAAAAGAAAAGAATTCATCTGCATCTTGGAGACCTGCTATTTTAAACCCACAGCTCCACCCTTCTTGTTGTGGAGCAAACTGCTTGGCAGGCATACGTAGTACATACGCTTCAAAAAATGAGTTGGATGTCTGTCCGAGATGTGTTCAGTACTGGACACTGAGTGACACTCACATGACACCCTGATATCTATATATAGCACTCTTTAGTTGCTAAGATTTTTAATTTTAATATATATCATATGATTTTATATATTGTAGACATATTTTAGGTAATATTTTCATATACGCATTTATGATTTCTTACTTATATGTATTGATACTTACATATAATACAACTTTTACACTGCATGTCCTCGTGTTTTGAGTCTTCTGTTGTCATTGTGTCCCTCTTTAACAATATATGGAAAAAGATGATCCGACACTTTGGTAGCCTTGCATACACTGCTGAGTTTTACTTAGTATCACTTATGGTATGAAATTTATGCCATTGTTAATCATCTTGTGTTCATTTTCCCAACAGTTCGCTATGATTTCCGGCACTTCTTCTTTTCGCTAATGTGGGCAAGTATCAGCGTGGGTATTGCGGCATTTGTTAGGGCAAATGGCCGGGTTTTCTGCAACAGACCCCGTCTACACAAGCCCCGGCGTTGACTTCCATGTATGCATGTACAAATAGCTTCTAAGCAATTGATATTTGTTCATCAATTTCCAGCTTCTGCAACATGCCTCAGGTCTACATAACACATACATTCAGATGGCTTTAGCCTATTCGTTGTCTACACAAAGTTCCTAGCTTGCTGCTTATTATGTTCATTCTTTCATACTAAATTTTGTAGTTATTATTTTTCCCAAAAAATTTTTCATTATGACTTTAGTCCAATGATTATTTATTTATCCCATTTGAGTGATTGCTGCTTTCTTTGGAGTTCTTCTTGTGCCTTCTTCCTTCTTTGCTTATGTATGTTTATTTGACAATTGATTTAGATTGAAGCATTACAAAAGTTTAATTCTTATGCATGGTAGATATGAATTTTTGTTGACTTATTTTTTCTTTTTTGGTAAAGGTTTTTTTTTTTTGTTGACTTCTAGATGGACCCATTTTCACGTGCTTAGAAAAACAGATGCATATTGCCTTAGTTAAGGCATTTGATTTCGTTCTATAAAAACTGGTGAGTTTGACTAAATTATGAAGTATGGTCAAAGGAATTGATTTTGCGTAAAGTCTGAAAAACATTTTATAGTATGTCCCAGAGTTTAAGTTTAAATTTTCTTATTTTCCTTGACATCAATACACCAAATATTTTATAGTTATAAGTGTTATAAAATAATAAAGTTCTTAGGTTTGAATTTCCTTTGTCATTCTTGCCGATAAGTTACTAAACATTTTATAGTTATAATTGTTTTTCATGACGTTTGATTTTTAAAATAATAATATAGGCCGTCGAATTTGACTATGGTTATTAATTTTATAAGAAAATTAATAATTATTTTTGGTTAAAAAGTCATAGTTCATGCGACCACGATAAAATTATAATCTGACTGAAAATTTCAATAATTATTTATCCCTAATTATCTCAACTTTCTGTTGCTCTTGTTATATTGTTGTTCTGATCATTTCTCTTACATGTTCTCTTCATGGACAAAACAAATATATTGTTTTTCGTCGTACTAAACAACACAAACAAATTTCAATTGCCATTGTCTCTTGAAAGAAAAAATCAATCTCGCTAGTAAAATTCAGTGTTTCATAAATCAAAGACCAATTTAAAAGAATTTGGAATATACTATGTAACCGCAACTAAAAATGTTCCAAGAACAAAGCTATCTCAAGATGCATGGACAACAATAAATTAAGTATGATTCATACTAATCCACCATTTCTGTTTGAGAACCTTCTCACAAGACAGCTATATTACACGATTGTTCTATTACAAGAACAAATTATTAGATTTTCAATACTAAAAAAATTGTCAAAATAATAGCACATATATATCACTGTGTTTTAAAATCCTTTATTTCACGAGTTTCTTCTCAACAACAGAGGTAGAAATTCAAAGAGAGAGATCCAGAGTGAAAGGAAAAATAAAATCTAACCAAATGGAATTGAGGAATTATTGTAGACGCCAAGTCGTTTTAAGAGCCTTGAGTTGCATATGGAGGCCAGTAAAGATGAAATTCAATCTTGTAAACGACAGTAAGGCCGGTGAGATTAACTGGTGAAGAAGTAACATAGCCTTGAACAAACAGGAAATCCTCAGTGCCTCCAACTACAGGATGATCCGAAGGCTTAACATTATTTGTGCCTCCAACAATTGAAATGGACCCCCTGTGATGCTTCAAACGCAGTGTTATCTTGGCAATTGAGATGCTCCTTAGCCCATCAAGGCTAGAGGTTATGCTGGTCCCTTCTGCAATTCCAACAAGTTTGGAGGACCTGTTTGCAGTTACAGTCATGGGGTCCTGAAATGCAAATAAGGTGCCAAAAGGGGTTGTGGTTTGAGTGATCCCAGGCCCTCCGTCAACTCCATTCACTATGATATAACCTGTTTTGTTTATAGTTTCATGTTGAAAGAGTGAGAAATGGAGAGATTTTAAGTGTTGATGATGGCGGTGGTGGTGGGAGGAAGAGGTAGCCTTAAATGGGATTAAGGCCAGAAGCAAAATAGCAAGAAGATAGTTCTGTGAGGAGAGCATCATAGCTGTGCCTTGTTTGGTTGTGTTAGATGGTATAGTGCATTTACACGGGTTGCTTCAAGTTATATAGAGCTTTTAATGACTTATGGTTGAGGGCACACAATAAATTGCAGCATTTGCCATCAATGAATATGTCATTCTTTTCATTTTAATACCTTTCATGTGTACATATTGTATGGTTAGATTTTTCTCTTAACTCTGTTGCATTCTTTATAAGAAATCTAATAATTAAATAGAAAATATAAAAAAAAATACTTGTGTAATTTAACTTTATTCTCTAGTTCAATACTGATTGTTAATTAAGAATATGCACAATTAATTTTTTTTAATTTTTTTACCGTATAATTAGTTTTAAACATGCTAATATTATTAAAAATATGTAATGTGAAAAGATCATAAATTGATTAATTTTAAGTATTTATATTATCTATTTCACAAAAGACTCGTTCATATGTAAATACTCCGAATCTTGTCTAGGTGGAAAAGTCTAACATTTGATCTTGTGGGGGATATGTATGTATATGCGTGTAATAGAAAGTCTGCGATTTTTTTTGTCCAATATGTGCTTTAAAATGTGATTTTAGGTGATCTGCGTTTGTCAAAAGGAGCAGCTAAGGTGCAACTTGGTTGAGTGGTGAATTGGAGCAACATTACAAGTCAAAGTTGGCCCCACATTTTCAATTCTTTTATTCCAACTTTCATGATAAGAAGAAAACACAGGTCTCCTCCCTTAAAATCCTTTCCTTTTTCTAGAACAAGTATTTGTCTTTACATTATACGTTCAACATTCAACATTGGCTAGCTTTGAGAGCATTAATATGAAAAACCGTGCAGCTGCACTCTGGAAGATAAACTCAAAGAACGACATTACGTTTCCACTGCTCATGAGAAAGAAAGGATGCCAATTTGACTGTTTAATTCAATGTCTCTACTCTCCGAAGCACAGTGAAATTGTAATTTGAATAGAAAGAAACTGGTGATTGAGAGAAGTGAAGCTACGGGTGGGTGTACGTGGATTAAGAGTGATCTATGTGAATGTTTTAATTGAATTAATTTTTTGATTTACACTTCAATCAATTAAACATTAATCAATTCTAAATTTAAATTTTAAAATTGATTTTAACAATTCAAGTCAGTTTAAAGTATTTTCAAGTGATTAATATTAATTTAGATTTATTAAAAAAAAATTATGGTTAATATGATTAAAAGATAATATCAATAATTATAAAAACATAATTAAAATTATGAAATCTAATATAAATTATTTTATAATTATCATGATTCATATATAATATAAAATTTCATACCAGTGAAATATGAATTCATAAAAATTTTATACTGTACTGTATACATTATTTGCTCAATTAAATATTAGTTAATAAAAATTTATTACATAATGATAATTATCATATAATTTTATAGTATGTAAATAATTAGTAATACATTGCAATATAATAGATAAAAGTTTTGTTAAACTTGAACTTTAAATAATGAGAAAACACAATATTAGATTTTGGATAAAATTTTGGATAAATCAAGTTAAAAACAGTTAAAAAAATTTTAAACCATTTTTAACCATAAATTAATTTTAGAAAAAAAATTTACCCATTTCAAATTATATTTAAATTTTAACTACTCAGTTTCAACAAGGTTTTGCTATTTATTTATGTTTCCAGCCCTAAGTAATGGCATCCAACGCCTATAGCAAGGGTATATACACTCACTTGATAGTTATATATATATATATATATATATATATATCTAGAGAGAGAGAGAGAGAGAGAGAGAAGAAAATATATGAAAACAGAATAAGAAATTCTCAAGAAAAAGAAAACATAAAATTAATATATTTCTATACAAATCTAGCTAACTGAACCTTTTAAAATGGTTGTCAGCTTTTAGGCAAAAAGAGATTGCAAACAAAATTACCCTACAAGAAACAACCAAGTGCATAAATGATGGTAAATCAAGCACAATCTCAAACAACCAACTTATTCTTGTTGTCCCCAAAATTTCAGAAATGAGTAAATAAAAAACATCCCAGATTTTCTGAGCAAAACAAAATAACATCTTATGGAGAAAAGAATTTACTTCAAAGCTATCAAGCATATCACAATGCAAAATAAATTATTATTGATCTCTCAATTTTAGTAACACATCACACACATATCCAATAGCAAAACCTTAGGAGGCCTGCACACATGAAACATGTCATTAGTATTGATCCTAGAACATCTTAAACAAAGACTTTAACCTTAAAATTTTTAGTTATCATTTCAAAAGAGAACTTCAAAATTCTTCATAATTGTGTGCAATCCAATATGTGACTGCATATTTGCTAAGATGGCTCTAAAATTCTCTTATTTAAGAATAAAGCCACTTATGTAATTATAAATGTAAAAATTACGTAAGTAGCATTATTCTTTAGCATAACTTTTATAATACAAGGAGACCATAGCCTGAGGATGGACGAATAAACACGAGTCCTCTTGTTTGTATGAAAAAGGACTCTGTAACTAACACGTAACATACGACCGCTATAATGAAAAGAAACAGAAATATAAGAGAAAAATAATACACGCCATCAACTGATTTGAATTTAACGCTGGCCAATAATGTTACAATTAGAACTGTTTCTTTTTCTTTTCCAAGTACGAATGGTGTCTCTGGAAGTTCAATACTGCCCAAACCAAGTGCCGCATACCAATTTCTGGCCAAAGGGCGCTTGGTGAGTACAAAGGACATGTACTCGTCTGCCAAAGAAGGAAATTGCTAAGCCGGGTCTCCCCAGAAGTTCGGATCAATATATCTGGGTCAGGTGCAACTGCCATGTACATGTGCTTTTCGATATCCACTAGTTTTATAGTACGGAGCTCACCCAGATCATACTTTCTCTCTACATATCTTTCACACTTCTTACTGCAAGTTGTGATTTCAGATTCACTACTACCATTACAGTATCTTTGAACACTATGCACAAAAGCACCATCTTTATCTTTAGCATCTTTGGTTGTACTTAGAATGTTTTCACAGGAGTCTTGAGAATGCATATCTACATCACTCCTCCTCATAACCTTATCACTTCTTGCAATCCATCCATTTGAAGCGTTCATAATCTCATCACTTCTTGCAATCCATCCATTTGAAGTGTTTGCTCCTTTGGATGCTTGAACTTCATTCCATTTATCCTTGCAGGATTCTTGAACAGCATGCACTATCTCATCGCGTGAAGTATAGGCTACACAAATTAAAAACACTCTTTGGTTGTTGTGGGCAGTAACTCTCATGGCCTTTTCCACTGCAACCCTGACAGGCTCAGTCAATAGTTGCAGGTTGCCAATGAAATGTAATCTAACACCGTATTCATTGATAATACTTTCCTGCTGAAGCAACTCCTCAATTTTTTCTCGCATTAAGTCCATTAAGGATTGAACCTCTTTAGGCCGCCTTTTGAAATTCTCAATGCTGAATGCATAGACAGTCACATATTTAACTCCCAATTCATAACAGTACCTAAGTATGGACATGAGAGCTGAAAATCCAGCCTTATGACCATCACCTTCTGCTAGGTTTTTTTTCTTTGCATATCTTCTATTCCCATCCATGATGAAAGCAATATGATTTGGCACAGGTCCAGCAGATAAAATGCCAAAGATGCATCCTCTCAAACAACTAGAGATACGTCCAATAAGTCGGCTTGTAATACCTCCAGCATTTTTCTCCATTGAAATGTTTGGCACTGAAACTTCAGAATTCCAAGATGATCCTGTTGAAGAAGAAAACTTCATTCTGTTACCATTTGGAATAAAGCAATGAAAGTCAAATCTTTGGAGATGTTATCAAAAGACACTAATGAAGTATTAACCTTTATAAAGAATTTCAAATAGTGGAGAGTTCTTCAAAATTAGTAATGCATCAAGTCTATATATGGTCTAGTTGCCAAGTTTACAATGAAGTGTTAACAATCCACAGAGATGAATGATATAGCGGACATGTTATTAATTCTACTTGGCAGAAAGAGGCACTTCCTCAAATGGATCAGCCAATCAAAATATCAAAGTCACAAGCCTTGTACCCTTTAGCAATATGAATTCTTATGGTTATGAGTTCATCTAACCTTCTTCTCATTATTGTTAGTACAATAACTAGGTTTGACCATAAAGATTAAAAACTGAAAATTCCAGATACTACACAAGAAAATCATCTGAATACATACCAAGATAGAAGTTTGAAACAAATTCTTGTCAGTTAAATAACCATAGGTAATGCTCAATGCAATATCTTCAAGAGCATCATAACATTAGAATATAGTATAACTAAAATGACATATCCTAACCAGTTCTCGGCCATGCCAATTAGATAAAGAATGCCATAAGCATATACTTTAAGTAAAAGAGTAAGTCAAAAAGTAAGGTACCATGATGCTTTATATAAGACACCAAAGTGGACATCCAAAGCTTCCATCCAAAGAACAAAAAATACATTCTAAACAGTGAGCTCAAATCCATACTCTAATTTCATGTTTCTAAGCAATCAACCAACCAACTAAAAGTCGTGTCTGCACCTATACGCACGAAGCCTTTTGGTTTCGTTGGCAAAGAATACGAAATAGAAAAGGAAAAGGAAAGTTTCGAGGAAACAGCATGATACCGATCGATACGAGATTCAGATTGTACCTCAGAATAATAATTGAACAGATTACAGCTACAAACAGCTTCGTGTTGAAAGATTGTTTCAGTTGTCGACCGTGGAATTTGGGCAGAACGCGAGGTATAATTCGGATCCTTAAATCTCATCCAACGACGTCGCTATGTATCTCACTGATGAGTCACAGAAGAGAACTGTCCACCAACCATTGGTGACGATGAGTCAGATCGGTATAAAACTATTTGTTGGAGAGATCTGATTGACTGATGAAATTCAAAGTTGAAATTGATTCTTTTTCTCCAATCCAAAGAGGACCAAAATCATTTAGTTTAAAATATTTTGATTGAAAAAGTTGCAGCCTAAGTATTCACAGTCATGTAAGTTTTTTCTTCTTAATTTTCATAAAAATTGTAATTTTATACATTGTTAATATTATAAATATTAAACCAACCTTACATGGAAAAAAAAAATATTTCAAAAAATTATAACTCCTTGGATTAAAGTATTTCTGTAATATTTTTTGGGATTAAACATGATTCATTGTTACTCTTTATACCATTATTATATCAAGTTATTAAAAAAAGTAAGAATAATTATGAAACTTCTATCAATAATAAAGAAAATTAAAATTCTAATGTTGCTCTTTCTAACTATTTTAATAATGTGATAACAAATAAATGAATAGCAATGTAAAACTCATTTATAACTGTTAGTCACATTTTTTGCAAAACAATAAAAGGACTTGAGGAAGACAATCATATACACTTGAAAAGCATGATGCAAAAGAACAACCAAGCACTTAGTTGGTAGTGTCGAAATAAACACTTTGTCATGATTCGCTCAGGGATTCGTGGCCGACGTAGAAGGTTACCTATAGGCAGCCTCTTATAAGCCTAACTATGCGTATTGACTCATAAATACACATCTATTTCTGTCGAAAATTCGACAGAGTTTCCCCTATAATTGGAACATCTATTTGAATTTCTTGAAAATCCTTTTGAACATATAATCTTCTTAATCATCTGAAATATCTCATACAAGTTCAAAACGAATTTTCCTTTTTTGTGACATTCATGTCACTATATTCAAATCTTTCAGAAAACTGAGGCAATGTTACCTCGGTTCCATATCTATAAATCATATATTACATCTCATTTATGGTCCTTTAGAACAAATGTCAGGATAAATTTTTATTCGAGGCTTTCAGAAAAGCTGATACAATGTTCCCTCTAGTATACTATTAGGAGCAGAACATTATATGTTTATTTACAGACTTCTACCGATACCACAGCTGTAGCCTGTATTCCTTTATTATGTAACAAAGGTTCCGTATTATACAAAACCACAATACACATATGAGTTAGGATAGGAAACTTAGGATTTGTGAATACTTACGACATATCTAGGGTATGGGCATCAACGCATCCCTATTCATGTGTCGTGCTTTCGAGCGCACGAACATGAATCAAGTATGCTTGTCCCATATTGACAGTTAGACACTTCTATGATATTCCATTATACACAGATCCCTAAATCTTTTACTATGATACCATCTTTGTCACAACCTGCCTAGGGGTATGTTACCGGCGTAGAAGGTTACTTGTAGGCAGCCTCCTACAAACCTGACTATGCGTATTGACTCATAAATACACATCTATTTCTGTCGAAAATTTGATAGAATTTTTCCTATAATCTAAACACCCAGGCTCAAGGCCTTAATATACAATAAGGGCCAAACACCCATCAATACCTGTATAATAAATAATCAGACACGCAGTGACCCAGATTAGACAACAATAACCTACTAAGCATTCAGGACTCAATTACAAACATAATGCAATAATTAGTTTTTTTATCTAACAGCCAAATCACAAAATTAATCTATACAATGTATCCACAAACAAATAACATAGGCTATATGCCCAGAGCAACAAATCAAATATAGGGTGGCCCAACTGAACATGTATTCTACTGACTATCCAGAACATAAACTAATACAATATGTAATTATTATTTTATCAATTACTATTTTACTAATTACTGTTTATATACATTTGCTATTTTATACCTTATATTTCTTTTTAAGGGAATTTTAACAATTGAGTGAGCGAGTAGTCCCACCAGAGACCGAAATCAAATTTTACTAATTGATTATATGAAATTTATTAGAAAAACATATATTTTTTAAACTAAACATTTTTGTCAAACACACTTCCCATTTCCACAAAACTATTATGACAACCCTTTCATAATTATCTTGTAAGAGAAAAACATATATTTCTCAAAATAACTTTTTCTTAAACCCAATATTTATGCATCAAATAAAGTATTTTAAAATGTATTTCTTTCCTTCAGAAACAACTACTGATTGGATCCAGATAATTTCGATAGGTAACCAGAATCGATCAGATCACCCCTAAACCATCCACAACACCAATCAGATATATTATTTAAATTACACCCTCCCCTTTACCGCTCTAACTGACACCGGGTGGTCACAAGTGCGCTTGAGGGTTTCCTAGGATTATCTAGTGGTTCTGAACCCAAAGGATTCCAATAAGGAACCAGAACTGGATCTCTAAATCCAACCGCATCAAACCTGGCCAGATCTCCCCCTTATTTCTCCTACAGATCAGAACTAATATACGCAGATGCACTTGTAGGTTGCTAAGGAATTACCAATGGATCCTCAGTTAAATTAATCATGTTAAATACATTATATAATAAGAAATCTATTATTCAAGTAAGCAACAATATCAAAACAT
>JANHAO010017504.1:0-13946 GCA_026873985.1 Saraca asoca
GCTTAAAGTCCATAAGTAATTAATTTGAAGAAATTAATTAAAATTAATTAGATTAATTTTATATGCCTTTAAATGGTTTGAAGGGTGTTTTAGACTTTTACCAATATTTTGGGGGCCTATTGGGTCACACGCAGAACGAAAAATGAGTAATGGCCTTTAAAACCAAAATTTGGATATATTGGATACCCAGGGACTAAATTTGAATTTGCTAAAATCATAAGGGCTGAAAAATAGTTTTTCTATGGGGCAAAACGACACGTCATTTTTGGCTTCAGGCTGCTAGCCAAACGACATGTCATTTGGGTTTGCCATTTTTCCTACTATGGTTACGTTTTGATGCAGAGTGGGAAAAAGGGAAAATTTTGTAGAGAGGCTCTGTTAGGGTTCTAGGGTGGTTCACATTTGATTTTGGAAACCAAAATTTGATCCTCTCCTCCAGCTAGCACTTGGGTTAAGATCAGAAGCTCAAAAATCTGAGGCCATTTGGACGTCTTACGGCATGAGCAAATCAGTAGAAGCAGGACATTTGGACTGGATTTTTGGTGGACATATGCAGCTACGCTAGAGTAAAAGGTTGGTTGAGCCCTTAATTTAGTACTTGTGTTGTTGAAACACCAAAACCAACGAGATTCGGGTCAATTTTGCTTAGTTAGGTTTCTGGAAAAAAAAATTATTTTTCACTTTGTCACTGAGCAGAATCCAACGGCTATAAGTCTAAATACTCTATCTTGAAGTGTACTTGTTATGCCTTGGCATGGGTAACTCATTGCTTGAGATAATACATGTTGGGTTATACCACATGGCTCACATCAAAGATGGATCCAATCAAGTATATCTTTGAAAAGCTTACCCTAACAGGAAGAGTTGCTTGATGACAAATGTTATTGTCAGAATATGACATAGTTTATGTCACCCATAAAGCAATAAAGGGTAGTGTGCTTACTGATTTAATGGCTATTGTTGAAGACTATGGTTTTATGCAACATAAATTTCCAAATGAAGACATAATGACAATATTCAATAATGATGAATCATCTAAAAATAAGGAAAGGACATTGTTGTTTGATGGAGCCTCTAATGCATTACAGCATAGTATTAGTGCTATTTTAATTTCTCTTAAGGACAAAACTTTCATGTTCACAGCCAAGCTATGCTTTGATTGTACAAATAATATGGCTAAATATGAGGCATATGTCATGGGTGTACAAGCTAAGTTAGATTTGTAAGTCAAGGCTTTAAAGGTGTATGAAGATTTTGCATTTGTAATCCACCAATTAAAAGGAGATTAGAAAACTTGAGATGCCAAGCTAATTCCATATCATAGACATATAACAAAGTTGTTAGAATATTTTAGAGAAATCACTTTCCATCATATCCTAAGAGAAGATAATCAATCATTGATGCACTAGTGGCATTATCCTCTATGGTCAAAGTAAACGGCATCGATCAAACACATGCTATCAAGATCAAAAACAGAGATTTGCAAGCCTACTACTTAAGTGTTGAAGAAAAACCTGATGGGAAACCTTGGTATCATGTATTAAGCAATACATAAGTGCAAGGAATATCCAAAAGAGGCATCAGCGAATGATAAGATAACTATAAGGAGAATGACAATTAACTTCTTTTTAAATGGAGAGATACTATACAAGAGAAATCATGACACTATTTTGCTAAGGTGCATTGATGCAATAATAGTGAAAAAGATCATGGAAGAAGTACATTAAGGTTTTTGAGCAACACATTCAAATGGGCATACTATGGGAAGAACAATTTTGAAAGCAAACTATTTTTTACTGACAATGGAAAGTGACTACATCAATCATTTGAGGAAATGTCACAAGTGTCAAATCTTTACTGACAAAATTCATACTCCTCTTAGGTTACTGAATGTCTTGTCTATGCCATGTTCATTCTTCATATAGGGCCTTGATGTCATAGGTCCAATTGAACTAATGGTTTCAAATGGACATCGATTTATCCTTGTAGCCATTGACTATTTCACTAAGTGGGTTAAAGTAACCTCCTATCCTAACATGACTACCCCAATCGATAGGTGTTCAAATGTATAGGGATCGCTAGTAGTTATTTTGACACTTGTCACTAGAATAACCAAAAGATTTATGTTCAACCAATTTATATGAATCTTATTATATATCTTATTTGTTGTCTAAATCATGATCCATTTTTTTGTATACTTGCAGCAATTTTATTTTTGTTATCCTTTTAATATGATGCTTACGATTAACCCTTTTAACCACTATTTAATAAGAAATTGATCATGCATTTTTATGAAAAATGTCTTTTGGAATATTAAAAAGGAAATGTTATTTACATGCATCCATGTGTGAGTAAAATTACTCTAGTGCAATGAAAAAGACAATAGAGGATAAGTTGACCATCTTAAGATATTGCGACAAAGTGGTAAGGGACTTGTCAAATTTCAAGGAAAATTAGTGACAATCAAAGGACAAAAAAGCTGAGATACTACAAATTTATTTGTTGATAGTACAAATTGATATTATTCGTCCATAACATTGTTAAGAAGGTTCTCGTATATTGATGCGAAAGCAACAAAAAAAATAGTTTATTTATCTTGAAACATGCACCACATCCTGTATCAAGTTTACTTATATATTGTGCTTTTCTAAACTCATCAACCTTTCTATTGATAAATTGAACCCAACTTTGGTGGGTCAAGCCTGTGAAAAATAGGTCTTTTTAATTATATAGTTAAATCGAACCTAGCTTTGGCTAGTTGAGCCTATGAAAAGTAGGTTCTTTACTTTTTGTTATTAAATCAAATCAAATATTGATGGGTCCAGTAGTGAAAAGTAGGTTTTTTACTTTTTGTTACTAAATCAAATCAAGCATTGGCAGATAGCCTAGATTTCTTTCATTTTCAAGTTTTCTATTCACATGCATACTGCTAACTCATGTGATTTCTTGTTCTTTCTATGAAATTGGTATCTACACCTTTACCCACCTTCTAATACTGAAAAGATTAGTAAAGGGGAGAGTTATAGACACCCCCTTTTTGTTTGAATTTAACATGTTTTATGATAAAATGGCCAAATAATTTAAGACAAAACATGATCAAATTTTGTTTCTTCTTATTTTGATAATAAGAATAAAAATAAAAAAAGAATTATTATTTTAACTATACTAAAATAAATACAAAGGAACATAGAAAATTAAAAAAAAAAGAGCAAAAATTATTGATTGATTTACATCTAGTGCATTTTACACAAAAAAAATACTATATTTTATAATTAAAAGAAACCAAAAGAGTGTTTTTTCCATTGATATGCGGTACACCTCTATACAATGCTATACATGTCTCCATCCTTTGAAGATGAGATTTTGCTCTTCTTAAGCCTTAAGCTTTCCAAATCTAAGCTTTCTTGTGTATATCAATTTTATCAAAAGTGAAACAACAGCTTATAATCCATTGGAAAATTAAGAAAACAACCTATAACAAAAAAACTCAAGTAAAAATCAAATCACAAAAGTATTTATTAATTTGAATAAACTGAGTACTTTCATATGAGAAAAAAGAATAGAAGGGACCAAGGAAAACTCATTTTCATTTTCTCTCAAAGAAGAAAGAGTTCAAAAGCAAAGAACCTCTATCTTCAAATTTCATAACTCAAATTCATTGATATATCTCTCTCATCCTCGTACATGCACATAGCAATTTTTTTTTGTTATTATTTTTATTTTCAATTTCCTTGTTTTTTATGATTACATTTTAGAAAGAGTAGAAATAGTAAAAAAAAAAACATATTGTTCAAGGGTGATTTGTGAAAAAAAAGGAAGGAAGATGATAGCTACAAAAAGAGAAAAGTCATACTAATGGAAAGAGAGAAATAGATCCGACAAAAGGAAATAAAAAAGTTAAAAAATAAACCTTCAATCTCAAACTCAAAGTAGAAACTCAAGCCTTAATCTCACACCATTAATGATTCTTGATGTTTCAGTTATTGATTATCATAATGAAAAAGAGAGAGAAGACAAAGATACAGAGTGTTTGCATGAAGGAGATGACAAGGGTAGTTGATTTTTTGGCCAAATGAGACTTTCTATCTCAACTTGTTTCCCATCCTCATTACCTTTTTTTTTTAATCTTATTTTATTATCATTCTTATTTTTCATTGTTTTACTTTACTTTTTGCTTTATGTCATTCCCTCCTTATCCCTTTTTTTGTGTTGTTTTGCTTTTACGTGCCTATCTCTTTCACCTTTCTTTAGTTTATTTTATTTTATTTTTGCTTTTGTTTGTTTGTGTTGCTTTATTGTGTTAGTTTTTACTTATCACATACCAAACTTTTTTTTTCCTTTTTTCTTTTCTTTTCTTTTCTTTTTATATTTATCTTTTGATTTTATTCTATTTATATATTCATGGTCACAAATAGATCATTTCATTGTATTGTAAATTGTTATTTGTGTTTTACATATAATATCCTATGATGAAATAAATTAAAAATAAACTAAAATTTCAATCTTTTTTAGTGTTCTTGATGTAGGGGTATTTTAGGAGTTAAATCAATATGAATATTTGCACCTTTTATTTATATATTGCATTATATTTTAAAATATGTCATTTTATTGCATCTCCATTTGTATCTCTCTAATTAAAATACAAACCTTTGCCCACGATAGATAAAAGCTGAGAAATCGGATTGTAATTGTAATACATACGGCTCCCAATATTCTTGAAACATTTTCCTTTGTTCGAATTTGTCCAAATTGGCCACGAAGTTAGATAAATTTGATACATTAATTAAATTAATAAAATGATACAACACATCAAGTTAATGAAATTTATACAATATTTCAAGAATTTTTTAACTTAACTTTCATATAACTTTCATATAAATATTAAATTGAACACCTCTTATAATTTTAGTAATGCAATATAGTTTAACTTCATTTATACATTATTTTAAGTCTATATCACAAACAAAAAAAACTAAAATTATGCCTATGATAGATTAAAGTTGTGAGTGCAATAATAATGGTCTTTAATACTCTCAAGGTATTTATTTTGTTTGAATTTGACTATGAAGTTGGGAGGATTTGACACTAAATATATTAAACTATTTAATTTGGTTCAAACAACATTTCCCCAAAAAAATACTAAAATTAAATAAAATTGAAAAAATTAGTATTGTTTCGATATTAATTTGATGGTTCCCTCTTCAAAAGATAAATTAATTTTTCTTACACTAAAAATCTTCTCGGTTTCAAAATTGAAATTTTATGAAAATAGTTTTTTTAATATCGTTTAATAGTAATTGTTGTAAACATATTTGCATGCTCAAACAATCAATGGTTTATGTAGTTACTCATACATGTTTAAGTCATATATCACTTTAGATATTATATATAACAAGATGGTATATAAAAATAGTAAATAAATAAAATATTTTTATTGTAAAAAAGAGTAAATAAACAAATATCAAACAGACCAATTAGTTTTAAACAAAAAGGTAACATTAGAAAAAAATGGGAATTGTTATACAAACAGATCTCATATGGTGCTAATACCTTCCCAACACGTAATTAACCCTTGAACCCCAACTCTAAATTATGTAGACCTTATTCTGGTATTCCAATCACACCGCTAAAAATGATTGGTAGTGACTTCTTTTAATTGCTCAAATTTACATGTATTTTAAATTTGCATTTTGCATCTTTCATCTCATAATATAAACTCTTTATTTATGTGCAAGGTTTGCACATCTTCATCACATGCCATCGTCGAGGACATTGCAACATGTGGCAAATAATATATGGATGTAAAAGACTATAATTCATTGAATTAAGGAATTTAATACAAGAAATGAGCTAACCTAAATTATGGTACCTCTTTTTTGTCACAACCAAGCTATCTTTTTTTACAAATTTATCTCCTTCAATATGGTAACTCTGATATTGTTGTATAGTCAAATTAACTATAACCATCTTGGAAGATCTATTTAACTTTATCTCAATGGCAATGTATATTCTTTTTTTTTTTTTCAACGTAACATAAACTACAAAACAAAACTACCAAACAACAAAGAAGGAAAACATAACAGCCTAACTAATACATCAAATAAAACACAGGCATTTTTTCTCATCAACAAATCTAAACTAAACAAATGCAAAACCAAACTACAAAAAACTAATGTCATACAAAAGCAAAGAAGCCCTTGAGGATCCAATAGGAAAATAACTTTGCATCCTTTACAACTAACATTCTTGCAGCAAGATCAAAAAGAAAAGGTACTTTCAAGTTTACAAATTTTTACTTGATAATTACTGTAAACACATTAGAGTTGCAAGGAAACAAGAAGAGACTCCGCAAAAGATAGAAAAGAAACTCAGTAAAAAATACCAAATCTTTTTAATAGAAGAATATGAAGCAATAACAAATATCAAAATCTAGGGCTAATTGAAAGACCACAAAGAAATCTCAAAAATTAAAAAAAAAAAGAATAAATAGTGTAGAGAAGTTAAGGGAAAACATATAGTGTTCTTATGCTAATAGAAGGAATCACAATCAAACGAAGCAATGAAATGCAAGGCAATCATGAGTTATCAAGAGAAATGAATTTAAGGTTTTAGGGATTGTTTTAATGGAGGAATAACCTGAATTTTTTATGAAGAGAAAATTATGTTATGCTACACAGAGCACATAAGGAGCAATTTTAGGGCCAAAACATTATATTTTGTAATAGTTATTAAAAAGTGCCTCTAATAAACCACCTATAATGTTTTCTAAAATATAAGTGCTGCATATAAAGCCTATTTTGCAAGCTCCGTGTTTTTAGCAGTGGTTATTTAAAACCACCTTTATGTAATCGTCGCAAAATGCCTTTTTCCTAATAGTGACCAATTTCTAGTTTGATCATTCAAAAATTCATGCAAGCTAATTTCATTCAATTTCTATGACTACTAAAACTAAACATGCAAAGATATAGTAATCAATTTCAAACTTTCCTCATGCTATCATACCCTTTTTAGTCAAAACACACATAAGTCATTTCTTCAAATTTTTAACATTAAAGTTTAAGATTTTGCTCATATACAAAAGTATTAACTATGTATGTTCTAACATGCAAGATCATAACTCAAGTTCATAAATGGATTCCCTCTATGGCCAACACATGCAATCCCTTCTTCCCTCAAATTTTTGTCACAACATTTAAGATTTCATTCATGCAATTTAACCTATCTCTAGAATTTTTGACATGTAAGGTCATAAATCAAACCTACAAGTAGATTCTTTCTAAGATCATATTTACCATGTTCATGGTCTTAACACTATAAAATCTAGCTCAAGTAAACTCTTAGTCTGCTTTTCATATTTTTCCTTCTAGTGGCCAAAACCACAAAATATAATTAAGCCAATCATTTTTCTCCCTTCATCCTAGGTACCTAAGCCTTACCATGTATGCATTGGTTCACTCACTCACAAATTTCAACATGAAAAATCATACTTAGGTTCATCCATGAACAAACTACCAAGTTAGCATAAAAATTAAACCATAGAACCCATTGAACCCCCTAATGGCTGAAACAACCTATGGATTCTAGGGTGGAGATTTTCATTTTTGTTTCCAAGATTTAAACATGCAAAGACTAGCGTTAACATTTCTACTCATAAATGCTGGAAATATTCGATAAGATACAATCCAATCCCTAACATATGGCATGTAAAGAAAACATAACAAATTACAAAATTGAGATTTAGAGTAATCAAAATTACTTGGAATGACATTAGATGTTGAAACCATCCCAAATCTATACCCTACAGAGAAGAAATGGAGAATTACTATCCTTATTCTACCTCAGGTCTCTCTGTATCAGTTCAGATGGCGAAAACTGAACACTGTTAGTGGAAAGGAATAAGGCCTCTCCCTATGCATATAAATAAGATGGGTCAAGCCTATCCATCATAGCAAGTCCAAAAATCACAAGGCCCAATAACCATATAAGCCTGGCTCAATGATCACAACCACAAAATGGATTTTATACCAACAAGCTCAATTAATATGACATCTAATTAATCTGAGACCTTATTGTATTATGTTAGTCCAAATTAAAAAAAAAATCTAACAATAAATTCATCAATTCCATGGCTAGAACTGGTTGCATATTTATTTCTATATTTTTACTATAATGAAATTTTATGAACAAAATTAAGATTCATCTTGGATTTACAAAGGTCATATCATCCACTCAAACTAGGTAAAATTTTTAGTTGGTGAGTTAAAAGGCACCAAAGTAAGCTTGTAAAAGAGTAGTCACCTTAGGTGAAAAAGAACTTATTGGAGAATGAATCCCTTAGTCCTCCAAGAACAAAATACTCAAAATTAAACAACATGCAATGGATTTTTAAAATAGAGATATGAGAAGAGATAGCTAAAATGCAAGGAGCAAGAGGCATGTATTTACTTGGAGGTATGAATTCTTAACACAAGGATGAAGAATGCTTTGTGTAAGAGAAGAAATATTAAGGAGTTTGGTTCCCTTTTTATTAGTTTGGCCGAATATGATGAGGAAAGAGGGTAGGAATAGGCTTTTCTTGCAAGTGGAAGGAAATGGGTGAGTTGGTGATTAGGAAATGATGACAGGGTAGGGACTAGTTGTAGGAATGCCTAGTCTATCCTAAACCCCCTTTTTTATGGCATCCACATGCATTGGTGGGTAGGATTTCTCATCCTTACCTCATTGGTGGAATATCCCTTGTCTTATCATCCCATCTTTAACCTAGAGGCTTCATTATACTTAGATCAAAAATAGGTTAGTTCACATTACGAAGGGCCCATTTGGCACCCTCTACTAGGGTCAGCCAAATTGGGCCTTCTCTCATTACTTATTTATTTTTTGTATTTTGTGGCCTAAAAACTTAGAAACCTCTTCTAGATTTTTTTTTTGTAGCCCATTAGGTGCTCTTGTTACAAAAATAGTATCTAAAGCCCAATTGCCCCAAAAAGCTAATATGGGCCCAAATCCATGTTCCTAATACTAATCATATTTTTTCATTAGATTTTGATTCCATTTCAATCTTCTTAGAATGCAAAAATTCAAATATAAATTGTCAAATAAAATTATGGTTATATTCATATAAATAAAATTATATTTATTTATATATTTGTATTTACCCTTTTTTTTTCTTTTATAGTGTTGTTCAAAATGACTAAAATATACTTTCTATATTTCCTAAGGCCTTAAGGTGGGATTTTAGTGGAAATATTCCTCGTCGTGGCAATCATACAACAAATGAAACCATGCATGATTAATCAAAATAAGACTCTCTTCATAGATGTCCTAACATATGACCTATTTAATTTTCCATGCTTTCTTCCTTAATTTCCTCCGTCTTGATAGAAGTTATGGAAATTATAAAAAGGATGAATACGCCCTCAACTATTCCCTTGGTAATTTATACCTAATTGTGATTATTTCTCTACTTGTATAATCAATTTGTGTAAATTTCATTGTTTGTTTCTTGGGGTATTACATACTTAATGTAAAATATACTTTTGGAGAAAATCTGGTGTAATCTTTATGATTCAAAGACTAAAATGGAGCCACATAAGCAAAATGAACTGCCAAATTAGATTTTAAACAGATAAACTAACAGATGATGGATTTGATGTAGAAACTAGAGAAAAGATATTTACTTGATATAAAACATACTTTTAGGGGGAATATGATGTAACATTTATCTTTTAGGGACTAAAGTAATGGTTTACTCTTTAAATAATTAGCTTCTATGAATTTTATTTGCTTTAGGTGAGAGGAAGTTTTGGTTGCTCTATATTTGAAGTACTAGGAGAGTGTAACTCACTTGCCTTTTAAGGCACAAAGAAAATGATAAGAATTTAGCCAACATGCACATCCAACTGACTTTCACACAAATTTCATTCTTGTCCCCAAAAAATTATTTTGTGCAATTTTGCCTCTTAACTTTAGGAAAGTACGCAATGTCACTCATGATGTTGACCTTGTTGAGTTTACTAACAAAAATTCCTACTTAGCATTACAATTTAGCATCCTAACTAGCATAAAATAAATTGAGCTCATAATAAAAGATCAAAACATATTAAATGAAGAAAAATTAATTTATTAATCTATTTTAGAAAACATAAAATAAATTAAATGTAATCTTTAGAGGAAAAACAATGTTTTGATACTCTATCACACATTCAAAATTTATTTTGTGCCAACTACGATATTAGATTTTAAGTCATGTAAGAATTTTCATTAATAAACTATATGTAGTTAGCATTTAAGTACTATTGTATATTTTTCAAAAGTTAGAAGATAAAATTATTCAAAATAATTCTTAGGAACAAAAATGAAACTTGCGTGAATATTAGGGGTGCAAAAAATGCATTTTAGCCTAAGAATTTCTATTACAATGAAACATGAGACTCTTGGATACTACCTTATAGAGAAGTAGTATAAGTAGTATGTTTCTATATGTATGTATGTGAGTATGGGACACCTACATTTTTATAAAATAGATAGTTTGTCCTCCTTGCCATGTGTCACTATGTGAAACAACATTTTTCAAGTGAACTTATAATTTTGGACTTCATTTGTTAAAGCATGATGTCTTATATAAAATGTATTATAAGTCATTTGTTAGGTGTGGAAAACAATTGTGTAAAGTGTGAAAAAATGATAGATTTATCCGTTTACATAAATATTAGCTGATGTTTAGTTTTAGCAATGAATTGCATTTATCATCATTATTTGAAATAAAAAATAGACACTTTTTTGTTTAATATAGTTGCTCATGATTTTAAATTAAGATGGTGGAATCTTGATTGTAATTGCATTGTAATTGTTGGAGACATAAATAGTATAAATGTTATAAATGATTACACCGTAATTACTCATTATTATCCAATCATCAAATTGTATGGTTAAAAATTAATAAGTTATAAATATTTTTACACAACCAACAATTAGGGAGAGACAAATATTTAGCACATTAATATCTAACCATATCCGTGATTGAAGATGGATTTAATGATGTCTAATTTATATTTATAAACTTATAAAAATTTCAAATTTATTTTTATAATGCTATTATTGGTTGGGTAATTCCATACTCATACTAAAAATATTGAGTGATTTTAAGAAAAAATATTTATATTAAATATACAACTTAGCAAATAAATATTCATAATATTTGTAAAATTCATAAATTTTAATTTATATTGATTGTGAAATATTTTTAAATTTGAAATTGTTAAAATGATTTTTTTTGGCATAACTGTTGTTAAGTATCTCTAAAGCATTACTTTTTAAATGAACTCATTGTCAATCTTAATTAACTTTCACATTTATGTCTATTATCATTATTGTTATTAGATATAAATTTTATAGACTATCAATCTGTGAATTAAGTTTGTTTTAGATTTGTGAAATTTTTTTAAATATAAAATTCTAAATATTAGTTGTGTTAAAATGATTTTTGTTTTTTTATAACTGTTATCTTAAATATTTCTAAAATATTATTTATACATACGGAAATCTAAATATTAACGGGGATAGATTTATTTTACTAGATGATGAAATTTTATCAAATATGTACTCTTTTTTTGTGTGAATATATTATATCATCACAAACATTTAACTTATCATATTTTTTTAAAGTATTAACAAGTTATGAATTATATTAATATTTATTTTCTATGAATCAATACTTTACAATTGTAAGTTTAAACTAATGGTCCGTGCGAAATACATATTTCTACTCGTTTCCATAATTCTATGCACCGTTGGAAAGAAAAGCAATATATTTTGTTATCAATAAAAAATGGATAATAATGATTTAGTTATAATTGATTTCTTTTATTTTTTTAATAATAACAGTGATAAGTCACTTAATTAACGCACTTAATGTTTAAGGTTCAAACCCTAATTACTAAAGAGAGAAATTCTTAAAAACAACATTGGATGTCACTATAATTTCATTTTTTTAATTTTAGTTGTATATATTTACACAAAAGGAGTATGTTTTGGGAGATAATACTGACCTTTAAATTATAACTTATTTAAATGAAACTACATCATATGGAGTTAGCATTTTTAATACCCTACTTTTTACTAAAACCAAACAAAGTGAGAATTAATTTAGATGTAAAACTTGGGACTCTAACATCAACCGTTAATTTCTTTTAATTGTGATTTCTTCAATCTAATTATCACAATAAGCGGCTATTATATAAGTCTTTAGTGTACAATTTAGAAAATTTGGACAATAATAAGCCTCAATTATGTAATTAATATTTTCTTATAAATGAAAAGTATATTTTAATTTTATGTAATTTATAAAATAATTGATAAAGTACTAATAAGAAAGTAAATACTTATTTTGATCCTCCACTAGTTCAATTTGTGTCAATTTTATCTTTGAAAAATTTATAATATTAATTTAAATTTTGTCTTTAAAAAATTTATAGTATTAATTTAGTCACATTAAACTTAAAATTCTTTCAAGGATTTTACTGGGCATAATTAAATAAATAAAGGATTAAATTGATATCAATTTTTTTAAATCAAATTAATGCAAATTAAATTAATGAGAAAACAAAATACGAGTTTAGCCTAAATTAATATCCAATAGATATAAAATTTTGAGCATCATTTATATTATGTTATATTTTAAATTTAAGGTGAATTTTACTGAGAAATTGTTTCTAATCAGTACTTGCCAGCACGGAGATATTTTTGTCATCAATAATTGGAAGGCACGTCTCGTGCCGACATCATCCCAACCTTGTCTCTAAAGAAGGCAACAGCACCGACTCTTTACTGTTTTCTAGAAGAGGAGAGAAGAAAGAAGAATTAAGAAAAGTGCAGAAGAATTAAGTCGGTAGATTAGAATTTTCTGGACAAATGAATGGCGGTTGACTTGTAGTATAAACATGTGTGCTTGTGTGGGAATTGTGTGTGTCAGAATAAGAAGTGAGAAATCAAGAGTACTAAAAAAAAAAGAGATAGAAACCGTGTGTAAAGAAAGAAAAAAAGTGAGATTTGTACTGTAAGTGTGTCGTATAAAAATAAAGAAAGAGAAGAGTGAGATGTTTACTTTTATGATTTCACTTTTATAAAATTTTAATAAAGTATTAATAATTTTATTATTATCATTTTAGTCCCTTTTTTAGCTTTCAATTTGATATCAGAGCTTAGATCGCGTGTTCGTGCACAATCCAGGATTGTAAAGCAAATTGGTTAGAGACCTTACTTACTTGAAAATTAAAATTTATCAAGTCACAATGGCATATTTTCAAGTAATGGGCGTGATCAAGAGGCTCGATCATAATTATAGTTCGTGGCAAACAATTATGAAATCATATTTAGAGGGACAAGAATTATGGGAGATTGTTGGTGGAAGTGACATTACACCACCTCAGAACACTGGGATAGAGGCTTCAGCAACTTAAGCACAAAAATGGAAGGCCAATGCCGATAAGGCTCTATATGCAATTAAAATTTTTGTCGAAGATGATATTTTGAAATATATAAAAGATACAATAACACCAAAGGAGGCATGGGATGTTCTTGCCTCTCGCTATTCAAAGAAAAATGAAATGCGACTGCAATACCTTGAGAATGAATTAATGGCAACTAAGCAAGGTGCCATGACAATCAATCAATATTTCTCAAGGGTAAAGTCTCTATAAAGTCTCTCTGTGATGAGATTGCAGAATTAGATTCTGATTCTGCAATCAGTGATTCTCGAAAGAGAAGAATTATTATTCATGGGTTGAGACCCGAATATCATGGATTTATCACTGCTCTTCAAGGATGGCCAAAACAACCATCCTTGGAGGAGTTGGAAAATCTATTAGCCAATCAAGAAAGCTTGGCTAAACAGATGGCAGGGGTCTCACTAAAGAGTGAAGATGAGGCACTCTTTAGTGGCAAAGGAA
>JANHAO010017505.1:0-13959 GCA_026873985.1 Saraca asoca
TTTGCAGATCATCCTCTTGCGCTTCCTCATGCACACCCGTGACTAAAATAATCCATCCTTCAATAGCTGCAAACATTGAAATCATAAATTATGTTCAGAGGAAAAATGAGGAACCAAAAATAATACATTTCAGAGATCTGACAAAACTTGAACATGCAGCATAGTTATAGGTACTCTAAAAAGAGACTAGTACCTAGATTAGCAGGAGAGGTAGACATTAATGCATGTGTATTTGAGTGGGAAACATAAACAGAAAACTAATAGAAGAGAATGCATGCTCAAACTATAAGGATGCATACTTCGTTCACTAGTTTTGGTTGGCAAGCAAGCATGCATATTCCTTGGTTGCTTACAAAATTTTTAGATGCTAAGAATTAGGACCAAATATACCAAAGTGAGCAACTGGAACTAGAAAAAGACAAATGGCAGTTAGCAGTTGGATTTTTTTTTTTAGAAAAAAAAAAAAAAGACTGTAACCTAGTGAAAAATTAGAAGCTTCAGATACTACTGAAAGCATGAAAAAAAATAATAATAATAATTGTACAATATGGTCAGAAACCCCAGTAATTCATATCACTGGGTCAAATCAAAACATTATCTTTATTCAATATCTGTTTCTGTCTTCCTCCAATGTCCCAAACTCCCCACCTTTAGCACAGTACTCATCAATTACTAAAGAAATATAAGGAAGTGGAAGAACACTAAACACCTAATTTCTCTTATTGATCATCTCATTTCCCTTATCATTAATGAACTCTCTCTATCCTGTCAACCACTTTTAATAATATTTACGCATGGAAAATTGGTTATTACATCTTGGAAAAAGTAGTGGCAGAGAGAGAGAGAGAGAGTATCAATCTCCTCCTCCTCCATGTGATGCATCACAAAAGAAAAGAAACCAACTACCCAGACATCTTTATTTCGATCATTGTAGACGTCATCTATCTCAGCATAAGACGGTGCAAATAACCACTGCTAAAAACCAAGTCCCGATTTTTTAGCAAGAATGGATAAAAACTTAGAATCAGCTAAATGTAATTCGTACATACTGCACGCATCTCATATATATATATATATATATATTTGTTTGATAAATATCTTTCAGTATTATTAAATGACACAACATAGGATTTCAGAAGATAGCGATTTCTTTCTGAGGAAAATCGTAGAAGGTGTATCTAACAATCATTTAGGTGCTCAAAACCAAAACCAAAGCAAAGAATGAAACCATCACCCTAACATATATGAACATGTAAAACCAAGCAAGAAGCAAAGGGAAAAAGGGGGACTAACATCGTTGAGGGCCGATCCCGTCAGCTGAGGCAAGAGAGTCGAACTCGGAGGCAGCAAGGCGGGTATTACGGTCAGCATCAGTTTCCTGACGAAAGCCACGCCCTTTCGTCTTCTTAGGGGCAGCGAGGGAAGAGGCGCCGCCAGTGATGGCGGATTTGAGCTTTGGGAGAGGAGGAGCACGGGGAGAGGCAGAGGCGTCAGCGTCCTCATCCATCAAGTCATCTTCCTCAGGCTCGAAATCCACCGCCTCTCCGTCGGCTGCGGTTCCCTGCATCTTTTTCTCTTTCCCTGTAAACGTGAAAGAAAGGGCAAATTCGATTTCACTCTGTAAAGAACCAAATGGGAGCTGGAATCTGCCGGAACAATTTGAGGACTTCGGAGCGAGTAAGGGAGGATTTGGGATATATTTTCTAATTATAATATAAAATTGTGTGAACTATTTAAAATCTTAATCTTAAATACATTATAATGCATAAAAACAAAAAATAAAAGGAAAACTAAACAAATAACGAAACATTGGAATAAATAAAATTTTCAAAATAAATATGAACAAGTCGGGGAAAGTCTAGGGGGAAAATACGGATTTGTATCATTTCTTTTTTTTTTTATTAATCATGTTTATATTATTTAAAAAAACACAAAAAATTTTATAATCCTATTCTATTACACATTAAAAAAAAAGGAATTTTTATGATTCAAAATACAAATTGTTGTATTCTCTCCAATAAAGTTGAGATTGACAGATACTCGATATGTATGATCTGTTTTCTTTAATAAACAGAATGAAATCCATCAAGAGTCTAGAATTTAGTAGTTTAGAATTATTTTTAAAATGAATAATAACAAAAAGGCAATACAATTAATAGAAGTGAGACATTAACGAGCATCTCAATTATCCTAACAAAATATATGATGAACATTTATCTCTACACGATAATGTGAGCAAGATGACATCCAAGAAATCCAAGAGATGAAGGTTAGAAATTGGTATTTGATTTCTCCATAATTGTTTTTCCTTTTTAATATGTTACTTTTAGTTGAATTGGATTTGGATTTGGTATATTTGGATCAGAGGTGTTCATGGGCTTGAAGTTCCCAGGATTTATTAGGCTATGCCTAATAGACCTTTGATCCAATTCATTATATTAAGTCATGAACTTAAGTCTATCAAATGGATCAGGCCTTTGTACATCATAAGTTAAATCTAAGTTTAACTTTGATTAAGTTCAAGCCTAATTCTTAATTATATTTATATAAAAAATTTAAAAACTTTTAATTAATAATTCAAAATTAATTGATTTAATATTTTAAGTATTATTTTAATAATTATTATAATACATTGTGTATGTAAGTAATTTTTTTTAAAAAAAGAACATAATATTAATAAATTATATTGTAAAATAAATATCCTCACAGATAATAACATTATTTAGTGAAATTAACTATATAGTCACAAACTTTTCATTTTTAGTTAAAAAAATGCCAAAATTTTTAATTTTTTAATTCTTTTATTTACTCATGCATACTATACATTAGTTCATAAAAGAAAATAAAACAAATATTCTATTTTATTTCCAAAGGAAAACACTTGTTTGCATTAATATATCTCTTTTTTTTTCAAATAAAAAATATCTCTTAGTTTAAAATTTAATATATAATACGTTCACAAAAAGATACTCATAATACATGTAATTTCTCATATCATAAGTATATATTATAGTTTTAAATACAAGTTATTGACACTAATAACTTATTTAGTGTCACTTTTTTCAATTGATATTGGACTAGAATTTCAATGTGAAGAGAAGCAATAGGTTGCAACTTCTCTTTCCAAAAAAAATCTTGAAGTCAGAAATGAATTAAAAAAACAAGATATAAATTTATTAATTTATACATGAAACTAAGAAAGTAATAAAAAAAGGTAAAATATTATAATTAAATCAAATATTCTGTAATAAAATAACAAATTTTAATTGTCATAGGAAGAATCATTTTTTCCTTATGGGATCCATTGTTATCCTTTTGGATGCTTTAGTTCATATTTTCATTAACAGTCAAGTTAGTGATAGAAATATCATATTTTGCATTTAAGAATATGTAGTGATTTAAAATATTCTTGAAAACAATACTATAGTTTCCTATTTATTGTTTGTTTCCCTCTCTAATCTAAAATTTTTTCAATTCCTACCATTATACAATTACAAGTATTATATAATGATATTGTTGATTAATTGTATAATATTTGAAAATTATTATATGAAAAATATGAAACTATTAGTTAATTGTATTATATTGATGAGAAGTTATTAGGAAATTTATAGAAATAACAAAACTTATATTTCTTTATATATATTTTACTTATTCTATCAATATTAACTTTTATTAAGTGTATCAAAAAATAAAACTAGAATCTAAGATAAATGTTATTATCTATAATAATTAAAATAAAATTTTTATTTTTATTTTAATTAAAATAAAATATAAAAAATATTATTTTACTGCTTTATAGACCTAATTATGTTTTGCACTCAAATAATTCATCATTTTTTCCTATTTTGTTTTTAATGAATAGAAGGTCCCTATTATTAGGCCCATGGGCTTAATTTGGGTTTTATCCATGTTCATGGGCCTAAGTCCTAATTTATAAATAGACTTAAAATTATTTAAATTTAAGTTTGGATTTAGACTCAAAGTCTATTTTATCATATGTAGCTTGATTTATTTGATCCATGAATGGGTCTAATTTGGATGTTGGGGAGTATAAGGAATTTGAGGAAGTTACTGATATTATAACCATTCGGTGCACTTTTGATGGATTTCCCTTGTCTATCAGGCTAACGAGTTTCAACAAATAGTGGTTTCTAAGAATTCTGAGATTTTTATTTCAATTTTGTCTTTAACTTTAATTGAATATGGAATAAAGTTTATATTTTCTGACACTTATTAATTGTTGTTTCTTTCATTTTTGGGTAAAAATATCTAATTGGTTTAGAGAGGAAAGCTAAAATATTTGTTGTCAAATTTGATGTAAGGGTGAACCATGCTCTAAAATCCAAAACTTAGCTAAACGGTAGATGACCAATGCAATTACAGTAAGCTATCTCTCTCCTAATTCTTTTATAAATTCGGTTTCTTTTCCCTTCACACAATTTGATTAAGGATTAGCACCATCGAATTCACATGATTGCATGAGTTCCTAATTTCATTTTAGGTTTTCTATGGACCAAGGTAGATGCTTATGCAGCAACAAAAACTAGGTGTGTTTCCTCCTTGTAGTTATTACTATTCTATACAAGTTAGTCTTGTTTATTTCAGTTTATGTACCTTTTAAATTTTCTTTCTTAGTTTTCCAATTTTTTATTTTTAAATTAATAATATCAATTGTAAGGTGAAGTTACGTTGATATGATAACCTTTGGTTAATGAAGTGACCTCTATTGGTAATTTGGTTCCAAATAATTGTTTATGTCCTTTCATTTTTCTTTCAAACATTACACGCAAAAATCATCTAAGATAGGTTAACGGTGTAGTTGTTCATACTTGGAACGTGCTACTTTATAGGAATAAAGAAAGGCTAAAGAATTAGAATCCACGTAAACTTCTACGTGGAAGAATGAAAAAAAGAAAAGGAATAAAGTAAAGTGGTTACTATTTCATCATATCATTAACACATTTTTCCTCTCGTAAATGAGATTAAATGGGATCATGTTAGGACTTGACACAACTTAAAATAGTCTATAGTCGTCGACTAGGATTAGTTGAGGAAGTGGCTACAGCATATAGTCTTGGACCTAAACTGATCATCCTACTACATCTAATTGATCAGATTATTCATAAGATTTAGCTAAAGAGCTCAACGAATTAACTGTCTAACTAACACATGATACGTGAACAATGTGATTATAACAACTGCCTAATGGGAATCTTGTTAATGTTACCAATAAGCTGAAGACACGTGGTCGCATTTTACTTGTCTAAGATCTTGTTAATTAGCACACTCGACACCTATATATATTGAGAGGTATTTCTTCTTTAGATCATCTTCACCACATTATTGAAACTCTACTCAAACACTGAATTGACCGTCAGAGCATACTTAACGGACCACTTTTATCATGTGCAGCTGACTTTGTTGTACTTGTAATTCGTTTCTCAGCCTTTCCCTGCTTTGCCAATCAGCTTCACCAAATGGAGAGTTTCATTTGATGTCGTTTGTGGCTTTCCCAACCACCTCAAGTCTTATCGCTTTCACTTATAATCTTCTAGCGTTTCATCACCTGATGAGCGCTGCCATCACAAAAGAACCAGATATGATCATCACCAAGATTGGATGATAAAGGAGGCTCAATAGATCACTACCAAGCTTGAGTGTGATGCACTGGTGGAATAGGTTCACCAATTGTGAGAGGAGTTAGAAGCTTTTTGGCACGTTCAAGTGCAGCTTGTTCTACCTCTGCCACCCTCTGGCCTTGCAAGCCCTATTCTAATAGAGGTTAACCCAGTCATTTCTACACCTTACCCTTGCTTAACCCAACCCCATCACTTTTTTGAACTTGAACAACTTTACCCACACCTAGCACCACCTCTACAAAAGCCACCCTCTATTCCTACCATTTATACACCAGTGGTTACTTCTGTTTGCCCATCCTCAGACCCTCATTTCTTCCTCCCACAAACCTCTCAAGTCTAAATGCTGATTGGCCCACTTGTTCCCATTGTCTTTATTGCTTCGCCACAAATGACTGATATCCACCGCCATGACGAGCCTATTCCCTACACACATGTGCCTTATAACCCACTCATTCCAACTATGGACCTAACCCAAACCTTTAGGCAATTGTCCTCCTACCAAGAAGAGAACCACTCATTTTCAACAGCTGTGATGGCTACTCTTCTACCCTCTCATTTCAAACCACTAACCCATATCGACCTATATGATGGTACATCAAATCCACAAGAACATTTAAAAGTATTCTGAGCTTTGATGTTGCTATTAGGCACTTCAAATGCCATAATGTGTTGAGCCTTCTTTACCACCCTTAAGAAAGTCAGTTTGCGATGGTTTACTACTTTGCCTTGGCAATCAATCGATAATTTTTGCCAATTGACAGATGTATTTTTCACAGACTTTACAAATAGTAGCACACCAGGAAAACATCAGCCATCTTGGTTAATTTCCAACACAGACACCGTGAGACACTAAGGAACATTTTGCTTGCTTCAATTTTCTAGCATTATAAATACAAGACCCTAACAAAAGTGTGGTCGTGGACCAGATTAACTCGAGCCTTCATTCTAGTCACTTATCCCTTTCGTTGGCTAAGCGCCTCATTGTCTCTCTCTTAGAATTTTTAGCCAAATTTGAAAAGTATGTATTAATGTTGAAGAAGTTAAGTTTGCTCAACAATAAATTAGACACACATAATCTGATGCTATGCCTTTTAAAGATAGAGCTCCTAACTCAGAGAGAGAACCTCCTTAGGGGCGATTTAACAAGAATGAACTATTAAATGCATCAATAAGTTATATAGTACAAGATGCCAGGCCACTAAGCTGATGAAATTTCCCTTGCAAAAGTGACAAAAGTTTCCCTCAACTAATAAATCAAAATTTTGCAAGTTTCATCGAGATTATGGGCATCACACAAATGAGTATGTTACCCTAAAAGATGAGATATAAGTGCTCATAAGGTGAGGCATCTTTCAAAATACAAAAAATTCTACATTGAAGATGGGAAAAAGAAGGATAGAGAAAAGGATCACTCTCCATAGCCTAGTCAATCAGTAGGTAAACAGGTCGAACCAACCTCCCTTATCTTGGGGGCAATTGAAACCATTGCTGGAAGTTTTACATGGGGGGAGTTTCCATAAATGTTAGAAAAAGACACCTTAGGACAGTGAAGGCAATAGAAGGGAAGAAAAAGAGAAAGTAGTGTAAACTAATCTACTTCATAGAGCAGGATTTTGGGGATTTCAACCCTACTACACAATTTTATCATCAAAAGAATTTTCATCAACTAAGGAAGTTTTGTTGATATTTTGTATTTATATACTACTAATGCCTTGAATATCCCTAAAAACATGTATAAACCTTACACAAGTGTATTAATTGGTTTGACAAGAAGCCAAATTCAGGTGAAAGGGACAGTGACTATAAGGCTGACCTTGGGAACTCGTCTGTTGACAAAAAATCTGGATGTCACCTTCCTTGTAATGGCCACCCCTAATAATGCCTACAATGCTATGTAAGGGTGGCCATCTCTAAATCAAATAAAGGTCATTAACTCCAATCCCTATTTGTTGATAAGTTCCTAAATGGTTGGAGGAACCAAGGAAGTACGGGTTGATCAATAGGTCATCCAGAGATGTTACATGGCAAGCTTTGCAAAGACCCAAGGAGTTACAAATGAAACAAAACCTGCAATCATCAATGAAAATAGTAGTGAGTGTTAAATGGTAGACTCAACATTATTAGACGTTTGACATGATAATCCTTATTAACTAGAACCAGGTTCAGATATAGAAGAAGTGTGGATTTTTAAGAAGATGATGAAAGAATAATCAAAATTAAGGTAGAATTGGGAGAAACAAACCATGACCAGTTAGTGAAGCTCTTGCAAAATTATATCAAAATATTTGCTTGGACACCCATTGATATGCTAGGGATCGACTTGAAAGTAGCTTGCCAAAAATTGTCAATTGCCGAAGTATGAAGCCTGTGCAGCAGAAGAAAAGGAACCATGGCCCCGAGTAACAAAAAGTGATAAAGGAAGAAGTGGAAAAATTACTAAACATGGGATTCATTAGAGAAGTCTCATACACCACATAACTAACAATTATGGTCTTAGTTAAAAAAGACATGAAAAGATGGAGGATGTATATGGATTTCACAAACCTCAATAAGGCATGCCTAAGGGATTCATAACTGCTCCCAAATATTGAATAGTTGGCGGATAGTGCAATAAGATTTGAAATTCTCAATTTTTGAAATGCATTTTTAGGCTAAAATCAACTGCGAATGCACCCCAAAAATAAAGATAAAATAAAGTTCATAACTGATTAGGGTACCTTCTGCTACAGGGTAAAGTCATTTGATTTAAAAAATGCAAGAGCAACATATTAGTGGATGATAAATAAGGTGTTTTTTGAGTAGATAGGTGGGAATATGAAAGTCTATGTTGATAACATAATAGTCAAGTCAAGGAGTTTGGATTAGCATTGGCTAGACCTAGAAGAGACATTTGCGATCCTGATAAAGTTTTAGATAAGTTTAAACCTAAAGAAGTGTGCATTTGGGGTAAAAGCAAGAAAATTCTTGGGTTTCATGCTAACCAAGCGGGACATAGAGGCCAACCCATCTAAATGCCAAGCTATAATTGACATAAAAAGCTTGATAATTATAAAAGAAGTGCAAACTCTTAATAAGAAGGTCATAGGTCATGATTCATGTCTTAACTAGTTAATAAACATGCTTCTTTCTTTAAGTTACTTAAAAATGATAAAAATTTTGAATGGACTAATAATTATGAGAGAGCTTTCCAAGAGCTAAAAAAAGTATCAAGCCACATCACCCATACTTACTCGATCAAAGTTGGGAGAAACACTATATGCATACCTAGTAGCAATTACAGAAGCAGTAAGTTCAGTACTAATTTAGGAGACCAAAGGAGAATAGAAGCTAATGTGCTTCACAAGTCATATGCTACATGGAGCAAAAATTAGTTACTAGAAAATACCAAAGATATCTTTCACCTTACTATCAGCATTCAAAAAGTTAAAACCTTACTTTTAGTGCCACCAAATCATTGTTCGAATGGATGCTCCAATTCAGCAAGTTTTGCAAAAGCCTAATCTGGTAGGTTAGTTAGTAACCTAGGCAATGAAGTTGTTAGAAAATGAACTCAGTTATCAAGCAAAGAAGGCAGTAAAAGCCTAAGCACTGGTAAACTTTACGATAAAGTTGGTAAAGGAAGAAGAGCTTAGGTTGAAAGGCCTGACATGGACACTATATGTAGATGGGTCGTTAAATGGAAAAAGCAACGGGGCAAAGGTGATTTTAGAAGGATCTACAGACTTAGTCTTGGAATACTCATTGGAATCTGACTTTAAAGCAATAAATGATCAAGTAAAGTATGAAGTGTTGATAGCTGGGTTGAAGTTAGCAAAAGAAGTAGGGGCACAATCATTAAAAGTCAAGAGTGATTCTAAGCTGTAATTGCCCAAGTCAGGGGAGACTATGAAGTAAAAGAGTTGACACTAGCAAGGTATGCTGGTGTAGCTAAGAGCTTGCTGAAAGGGTTTAATTTCCAACTAGCGATAATTATAAAGGAAGAAAATGAACACATGGAAGCATTGGCCAAATTATCCAATGCTAAAGCAATTGTAAACAATAGGGCTATAATTCAAGAGACATTGCAATCCCCTTGCACAGATGAAGTAATGTGCACAAAGTAGGAGGAAATATGGCTAACCCCTATCATGGCATTCTTGGAAGAAGGATAGCTACCAGAAGATAAAGAAAAGGCTACGAAGATCGAATAATGGGTAACACTTTTTTGTAGAAGAAGACAATTATATAAGAAGAGTTTTTCCTTCCTGTCATTAAGGTGCCTCTAGCCAAGCGAAGCCAATTATGCTTAGCGAGAAATTCAAGAAGGCATTTATGGGTCTTACACGGTGGGAACGGTAATCAGACTAAAAGCCATTTGGTCAAGTTATTTTTGGCCTAAACTAAAGAAAGAAGCCTTGGAGCTCATATGAAGATGTGAAAAGTGGTGGAAGTTTGCAAAGGTTCAAAAGCAGCTGGTAGTAAAATAAGTATCCATTTTTACCCCTAGCCGGTCGACCAATGGGGCATAGATCTACTAAAACCATTCCCCGTCACTTTTGGATAGTTAAAGTATGTGGTGATAATGGTTAATTACTTTACCAAATGGATAGAGGTATTACCTTCATGACTATATCCTCAAATAACGTACAAAAGTTCATTTAGAAAAATGTCATTTGTAGGTAGAATTTCTAAAAGTATTAGCTTTGGCATGAGAAAATTGCTAATAACTCCTTTCAAGTATGGCCTTCCTACAACAATCATATCCGACAATGGAAAGCAATTTGCCAAAAGGGACTTTCAAAACTTCTTCCTTAGTTATATTCACATATGTACATCTATTATGAAAATAAGAATCTCACATGTTTTACAATGAAGGTTGGGAATTAAGGAAAAATTTACATCCGTCAAGCATCGTCAATTAAATGGGCAAACCAAATTAGCAAACAAGATTCCTTGAAGGACTGTGCAAAATGCTTGATAAGGTAAAAAATCCGAAAATGGGTCAAAGAATTATTGAGGCTTCTACGGTCGCATAAAACCACTATGCGTTTTGCCATCGACAAGACTCCTTTCATGCTCACTTATAAGAGCGAGGCCATGCTCCCGATTGAGCCCAAACAATGCCCTGATTGAAGAGAATAGTACAAACAACAAAGAAATAAAAAGAGGAGAAAGGAAGAACTAGATATGTTGATAGAAACAAGAGAGATGGCTCAGCTTCGGAATAAGCATTATAAGGCAAAAGTCACTTGAATTGTAAATAGAAAAGTGAATAGTAAAGCATTTGTGAAAGTAAGTTTAGTCCTACAATGGGTAGATGGACCATGCAAGGCACAAGCTAAAGGAAAATTAGTAATAGTGTGGGAGGGGCCATTTAAAGAACAAGAAAGTTTTCTTAATGATTCTTACCACTTTGAGACTATTTAAGGGAAGCCCATTTCTTGAACATGAAATGCGACACAACTAAAGTCATACCATGTGCAACTATAAAGGCAGCTAGCTTGAACTTATGTAGCAAAGTGAAAGATAAATGAAAGTGGAAATTACCACATTTACAACAGATCCTTCGACACTAATAAGAGATCAAGCAAATCCTTCTGCATTGATAAAAGATTGAAAAGCCCTCGAAAGACAACATTCAAGCACAAATGCAAGATAAATTGATTAAAAAGATCAATGGAAACCTGGATGATCAAAAAATCGACAAAAGAAAAATAATTATAAGGGCCGTTGGAAGCACACATAGAAAGGAACACCATGCAAAAGTTGATTAAAATAGTACTATAAATATGGGAAAAGTTCATAAATCCATTCATATGGTCGATCAGCCTATTCCATACATACTTAAAAAGAGAAAGAAAAGGAGAAAAGTGCAATAGTAACAGAACCTAATCTTCCTTCAGCCCTTTCCATAATTTGCTCTAGGGGCTTATTCCAGTCGACCTTGGAAAGACTGCATAAAATGGTCTAGTAATCAATATATCATCAGAAGAATTGCTCCCTTTGCCCTTTGACAAACCCTCAGAGGGAGCCTTTTGCTTACATAGAGGTAATGCTTTGGTGCAACCAAAAAAAGAGTTGGCCTAGTTAGGAGAGGTGAAGTCACCTGTAACAAGTACTTCTAACATTGACTCAATTTGAGCGATTAGTAGAACAATAGGTTTATACTTGACCAAAGCTTAGGCACGAGTTTTGCTGATTACTTGGAGTCCATCTTCGAATGATTTTTTCAACTAATAACCTAAAAATAAAGCAAAGCGCAAGTGAAAAGCTAGTAAAGTAGAATAACAGGAATGCTAAAGTAAAAATACTAACCTCCCTGATATGATTCAGGGGAAGGACATATAGTCGTGACTCGTGAGAGGTATAGTCATTAAAGAAAAATTGTCATTGTTGATGCATTTTGAAGGAAATAAGAGGAAAAGGAAAGCTAAAAAGAAAAAAAATAGAAGTAATGGAAAAGCTTACCTACAAAGGACGTGGTAAAGTAATCAAAAACCAAAGAAGAGCGTCAGAGAAGATGGTGGCAAACAATAGCATATTTGGGGGTTAGTAAAGGTCAAATATAGAGATCACCACCCAGAGATTTGACTTTACTTTTATAGAATGTTAGCGAAAATCCAAAGACCGGGAAGAATTGGGATGAACAATTGATATGGTTATCCCTTATAGGTCTCAAGATTCCTCAAGAAGGAAAGGTCCCTGAGTAGTCTTAAGACTCCTCGGGAAGGAAAGGTCTAAGGCAAAATGCATCATTGCTGGCAAAGTACACATGACAACTAGCTTAGGGGAATGAAACATCCTTGGGTAGGCTAATCATCACACCCATCAAGTTATTATTAATAAATGACTGAACACATCCCTCAATGCTAGTAAAAGATTGAATGATCCTCTCGGTGCTACTAAAAGGCTAAGTAGTCCCCTCAGCATCAATAAAAAATGTATGTGAGGTGAAGCTCATAAAGCATGACATTAGAGCATAAACGCATGATAAGTAGATGTTAAAAAACTTAGCAGAGACCCAGACAGTCGAATGATCAGCAAAAAGAAAAGTAAGTAACAAGTATAAAGCACCTCAGAGGCATGAAAGATCAGCAAAGTAAAATGATACACATAAGGCCCATTAGAGGATCATTTGGATGGGGAACTTGACAATGCCAAAATAATAGTCACTTAACAAAATGTAAAAAAGATAGCTAGTGGGACGCATGCACATAAAGACAAGTGTTATACAAAAAATGGTTCAAGATACTGTTATATATATAAAGTGGCCTCGCGAGGATAAGTCCTCGAGCGCGGCAGAGATCAAGTCCCTCGCTTCGACGAGAAGCCTACAACGAGCTTCACTTTGCCCATTAGAAAGTGGCAACAGCAAAGTGCTCCTAACATCAGCCCTGCCTTGCTCGTCGCAATACAACGATGCTGCAAGGGGATTCGAGTACATTCCGTGAAACAGCCTCCCCCGCGAGGGATGGTCCAGTGAAGAAATCATAAGACCGGATCGTCGAGTGATCAATCACTCTGCTCAAGCTCACTTTCTCGCTACAACAACACCCAGCTCGCTACAGTAGAACCAGCGATACCTCTGAGCCAGAAATCCCCTGCTCGGGACATCGAGTAGCAGACACAAGTCTACCGCCAACCTAGGGAGACCATTCAGTAGCCTACTTTCTGTAGTAGTCAGATTGTAGCCCTTTTGCTGTCTTTTCTCATTTATAGTTTGATGTAACACCACTGTAGCTGGTAACTAATGCATGTAACCCCTCCTTCCTCTATAAATAGGATTACATTATTAGAAAGAAGGAGAGGAAGTCTTGTAAACAAAAACTCTGCTAATTACTTTACATTAATAAAACATCTACTGTGGACGTAGGGTCCGGTGCCTCCCAGATTTGGCCAAACCATGTAAATGTGTTGTTTCTCTTTTCCTTCTTTCTCTCAGTCCTTTCTCTTCCACACTTCAAAGGCAACATTGGCTCTCAGAACTCTCCCTTGTTGGCTGAAGTTCGATTCATCCATTTGAGCCGAATTCCATCGTCAACATTTTGGCACCGTTTGTGGGGACCATCTGCTTTCTGAAGTTTCCACTGTAGCCTAATCATGGCCAGAGGAAGAACGACTCGGAGTTCTACAGCTCCGGCTTCTCAGCAGCACACCACTGCGCCAGAAACTCAAGAGGCTCAAACGCCCAACCAGTCCCAATAGGTACTTAAAAACACAGTCAGAGAATTGGCTGAGACTGTCAAGGTGCTTCTATTGGTGTATGCCCTAGAAGCCAATCATGGGATGATTGTTTGTTTGCATACATTATATTACGTTTTAATGGCAATTCAATTAT